>VZTI01004081.1:886093-984134 GCA_013397865.1 Struthidea cinerea | reverse complement strand
ACGCCCTTCACTCCGGACCACGCCCTTCACCCCGGGCCACGCCCATCACTCCGGACCACGCCCTTCACCCCGGCCACGCCCATCACTCCGGACCACGCCCTTCACCCCGGCCACGCCCCATTCAGGCCCCCGCGGTTATTCCCGCGGTTATTCCCACGGCCGGCAGCGCCCTGCAGCCACTGCGGTCGCAGAAAACCTTTGCAGAAATACTTGACCGTGACACGTGCCCTGCATGTGCCAGAAGTTATTTCCTCCCTTAAGAAAGTTTTGGGTTTTTTCTCATTTGGATACACTGCCATTCACATAGCATTACTCTCGCTCATTCACTGGGCCTCAATTACAGACATTTTTTGGGATTTTGACATATATGTGAGCTTTTTAAACATATTTCACTGGCAGGAGAGATTTAGGCAGAACAGTGTTTCCTGTCACTTTTTCTTTGCAACTACAAGAAAGGCACCACCAAATTTCCTCTCTAATATGAAAACGTCTTTGACAAAAATAATACAATTTTCTGATTAACCAAACTTTCACTCACTCTCACCATAGTCAAGTTACCTGGGTTTTCTTCTCCTTCTTGAAGCCAAGATTCAGCTTCAGACTAAGGAAGGACCTTTGAGTGCCGTGACTGACAGCATGCAGGGCAATTTCTGCAAGGAGTCACCAATGTGTAACTCCTTGCCAGGCCAGCAGTGGGGAGATGAGAATGTGGAGATGGGAATGTGCTCAGTAAGTTTTTGAAAACAACTGTTGAACTGTCTGTACATCCTCAAGTAGAAAAGGCAAACTCTAGTGTGGGAAGATCTGCTCTTCCTGCCTCCCTCCTCCCTGGTCAGTGTTGGACACAGCATTCCAACCAATCTGCAGCAGTGTGCAGGTGGTGTTTTACAACGCACTGAAGTGGGGGCGCAAGTTCACTCCTCATCCTGTGCACTGGGAGATGCTACTGCTGCTATGGGTTTATCTGTTTTAATTTTATCTGTTGCCCCATAAGGTTGCTGAAATGTCATTTAGAGTCCTTGTCTTTCAGCAACAGATCTTGACCAATGATAGCTTCAGCTTATTTACATGCAGAATTTTATGTGAATTTGATTTTGAAGTAGCTGCTTTTAATACAAACAAGCCTGTGAACTAAAATAAAGATTTTGCTTAAAATTAGGTATTGCATTTTTTTTTCCAGTTTGTGGTGGTGTCTGAAAAAATTGCATTGATTTATCCTATTAAGTACATGTGCAAATTTGCTGAAGTTCCTTTTGTATAATTTTGCTTACAGGAAGTTCCTTACCACAGTTAATAAAAGTTTGCTTAAATTACCTTTACTGTAGCTTATGAAAACCTTATCAGAAGCACAGTTCTTATCTCTTGTGGAGTGAAAGCTGTTTTGGGGAGTGGGTGTAAAACCTCCCCAGTGTGTGGATGGAGAACATATTGCACTGTCTGTACATAACTCTTTTCTGTCAGGGAAGTCTCTTAAAATTAGAAGATACTTTGATAGTGCTTTCACATTTTTAATATCTCATAAAATCTCAATCAGTGGAATTTTTTGAGAGGTTTTGTTTTCAAACATCTGTTCTACCTTTTTCCATATAACAATGAAAGCCGTAACAGTGTTATGGAATATCACGAAAAAAATATTTTGTGCCCCGTCATGGGAGTGGGGAAAGATTTTGAAGAAAAACCTGAAATTGCCAAGGTGGATTGGTGCTCCAGCTGTGTTTTTTGAGGGGTGTGTGTAGCTGTCACTTTCCCATTATGTCAATATACCATCCATCTTTCTCCTCAGAACACCATCCGGTGCTGTAGCCAAATGTTTCAAGTAATTTTCCTATTGTATCTGGAGGCAGTTTGTTCCCCTGCCATCTGAACAGGGATGGGGAAAGACACGATCCGTTTGCAGTCACAGGCAGAGGGATCACAGCAAAACCTTTTTCTCTTTCCCAGCGTTGCAGGTCCAGTTGCAGACGCTTGGTGGAGCAGGATATTTACAAGTTGCTTGTCAGTGCACACTGTTGGCTCTGCCCGTCCATAGGGAACGCCTGGTGGGAAAAAAAGCGTGCGTTTCGCCTGTTTTTCTGCTTGCCCTCTGCATAAAAGATTGGAGGAGGGCAACGAATCGGGCAGCTCATGCACCCTTCAGTTCCCTCCTCGCCCAGGGCCACAGAAAGGAAAGCTGCACATGCAGCAGCGGTGCCTTAAAGAACAGCTGCTGGATGGCAAGTCCATCCTGGGCACCTGTGTGAATTGCAAATGGAGATGACCTGCAACTGAAAATGGGGAATTTTGAGGCAGTAATATTTCCCCTGTAAAATACTTCTTGTGTGGAAGACGCAGTGTGGAGAAAATGTCACTCCGCACAACAGCCAAACAAAATGTGTTTGCAGATGTTCAGAAGAAATATTTAACATTAATATNACACAGTGTGGAGAAAATGTCACTCCGCACAACAGCCAAACAAAATGTGTTTGCAGATGTTCAGAAGAAATATTTAACATAAATATTTAATATTGATCCAAAGGGTGAGAAACATGGCTGATCATATATTAGCCAGTGGGAACAGGGTCCAACAAATAAACAGGGAAAGATACATACAGCACCTTGTTCCCTCTACATCATCAGATGTTCACATGACCCGTGTGTCTGGAGATTCCTGAGGCTTGGACTGTGCACACATGAGCTTTTCTGCTCTTCCTAGGACAGCATTCCCCGAAGTCTTCCTTATGGTGCTTGTATTCCCTGCAGGAGCTGTGTACTGCTAGGTTTAGTCAGCCTGACTGACTAAGGACCTTCGTTCTCCTGTATTTATTTCAAAAGAATTTCTGTATTTGTCCTGTATTTCAAATGAAATCATGTATTTCTGTATCACAGAAAGAGAACCACCTAAACCTTAGAATGAAAAGAAGTGAATTCCTGTCAGAAGTACTGTAATACATGGCAGATACTTAGGAACATAGGTGGAAATTAATGAGCAGAGAAAGGGAAAAACGTTGGAACACAAAGATGTAAAATTTCAAACCATCTGCTTTTGGCAACACTGCTTTTAAAAAAACACTAAACCATGCTGTAACTGTAATAGAAAAGCCTTTCTATTGGCAAGAGACGTTATGCTCCTGTGAAGTTCTTCAAATACAGTGATGATGCAAAGACCCAAAGCAGAGCTATTTCATGCTCTTTCCAACTTCTGATTTTATAATCTTATCAAAACTGTGAAAGCAAACTGATACTGTAGACAGAAGATGGACATTAGAGTCATTCAGCAACTTTTGCACATGTTTATATCTGCTTACCATGGCCTTCAGGGAATGGAACTTTGCCAGGCCAGAAATTCCAAATTCCCACCAGAATAAATGGGAATTGCAAGTCTTAGCAGCAAATAAGACTGAAGCTGTGGAAATGCGAATCTGAAAATGATCGAGAAGGACATTATACCTTCAGCAGTCCTTGTTTGTACACCTGTATGGTTAGTCTAAAACTCAGATGGGGAAGAGCATGAAAATCTACAGCTGAATGAAAAGATGGTTTCAAAGGAACGTTTGATCCTTCTCGGCCCAGTTACAGGAATACAAATAAGAAACAATTCCGTGGAAAGCAATGTAGCTGTAGCAATGCAATCTCAGTAAAGTCAACAAAATATATCAGCCCACAGGATACATGACTGTCATTAAAAAATATTGGCTATTCCACCTGTTTCAACCTTCCCTAAAAAACACTGGAATTTTAAGATAAACTTCGTGTGTTCTCACCTTGCATTGCAAATAAGGCCTTCCTGGGGGAACCGGATGCTCTGCTGTCACAGGCACACGTCTGAGAGTGTGCTGGGGACTGGGGCACAAAACTGCAAGAAGATTCCCCAGGAGATGTCTGATATTTGCAAACCATATCCTGGGCTGCATCAGAACCAGCATGGCCAGAAGGTGGAGGACAGTGATTCTGTCCCTCCATTCTGGTGACCAACCCAGCCTGATACTTCTCTTCCCCATCCAAACCCATTTTTTGTCTAGGGAATAACTGCCACGCTTTCAGTGGCTGGATTCCCTTCACTTAACCCAGCTGGGAGTAGGAGATAGCAGAAGTTACACCAGCAGAAAATTCTGTCCTCATCTGATGAACAGCATCAATAGGCACCTGCCAGACAAATACATCTGGACTGAAATAACTTGTCCTGAAGTGTGGACCTGAATTCAATATTTCTGGGTAAGAGGGACCAGCCTGTCCCAAACAGCCAGGATGTAGTGCCACGACACACTGAATTAACTTTACTGCTACAGGCTTGGGAAAGGAGCTAAAGGAAAGGCACAATGAAGACACCCTACATACTTGGACAATGTTAGTGGAGATGAGCTGGGGGCTGGTTTTGCACATGTCTAGGAGGAGTGCCTCTCCTTCCATCCGTGTCCTAAACTCCTTGGCTTCCAGGAGATTGAAAAGCTTCTGCAGCGGCTCCGTTTCTTCCACAGCTGGCGGTAACGTGACCTGGGCTTTTGGACGGTGTAGGAGGCGTCCATCAGAGGTAGACTTCACCCTGGAAAATAAAACCAAATTAGGACCTGTTGGTGATCATACCTTCAGTTAACTGTGAGCAGAACATCTCGAGGAGGTTTCCTAATGATGTGATTTCAAGGTAGAAAATCCTGATCTGAAAAACAACGTGAGACCTCATGACAATCATTACAGGAGACAATCTGCAAGCAACATTCTCACCAGTGCTTACTCAGGAAAACCAAGGACAAAATGCATCTCATTTCTCTTCAGACAGCTTCCCAGGTACACGTCGCATTGCTTTGTGGGGAAAGAGAGACACTACTTCCAAGTTTAAATGCCTCATCATTTGGGAGGTGTGTGTCTTATTATAAGGAAACTGATCCCTCTGGAGAAGTGTCTCTACACCAGGCATGACAATCTGGAAAAGTAGCTCAGATGCATCTGAACAGATGAACGGGGGCATCTCTGAAGGATCCAGAAAATCAGGAACAGGGATGAAAACGGAAGCCAGACATCCCAGCACTACGCTCACATGATTGCTTCCCTAGACACTAGATCCACAGCTTAACAAACCCACTGGGAACAATTCTCTTGGATCAACCTGTCTCTTCCATGAGCACGGGAAGATCCTGACTATGCTACTGAGGCACGTGGTCACTCTCCTGCCAGCACTGAGCATGAAGGAGCTAAATAAATCCCCTCTGCTATCAGAGGAGAACAGGTACAAGTAGCTCTCCCACTGGCAGGAAGAGACAGCAAGGACCAAATTCCTGTCTTAAATGCTGATTGCAGCACAGGGGGAAATAAACCAAACATGCTGTCCATCAAGCAAACAGTATGAAGGACAGCAAGATCAAGACAAAACGTCCACATTGAGAGACACCTGTTGACCAAAGTTGCTCAGGAATTGACTTGCTGCTTACTACTCAAACTTGGTACTGTTTGAGGGTAAGAAAACCATGATTCAGACAGGCCAAACCACATGCATGGGAACTGCTGTTTTGGGGAACAGATTCTTCCTTCTAGACTGGGACTTCTCATCAGAACACCCATCTGAAAAGGATTGCACTCAGATGAAAAAAAACCCTAGTTGAATTTACTCGTCCCAAGTCAGGCAGCAGAGACATGGCCCCCTCATAGCCTCCACAGCACTGTCCTTGCCACTGCACTGGATCTTCTGAGCTGCAACCAATGGGTGTCTTTTTGTCTCAATTTTTGTGGAAACCCCTCCAGATAAGCTGTGTTCAGCAAAATGCAGAAGTAGACATTTTTTACCATAGAGCATTTGTAGGGAAAGGAAACAATCTCTGGCACAGGTCATCTCCACCAGAAAGACTTTCCTGAGGAAGAGACACGTGAAGCTTGTCATGTGCTTTGTCACACCTAACAAAAGTGCTCGGTACCGTTTACTAGAAGGCAATGTGCCCTGGGGCTTCTTCGAGCCGTTGTTCCTCTTCTTCTCAGGCTTCTTGACAGATGAGCATTCATCCGTCTGGGTTTCCAGCCCCTACAAAGGCATAAAGAAACCCCATGGATCTTTAGAATGGAAAATAGGAAATTACCTGTTTAAACCACAAGTTATGTCCAGGATCACTGCTACCAAGGCTTAGGGAAACATTTCCTAAGTTCCAGAAGGAAACAGACCAGAAATTCATCGATGCCAATTCTTTCCTTTCAACAACCCAAGGGAGGATACGGGTGCTACCATACTGAGCAGCAGTCTAAAATCCCAAATTCATTAGTCTTGAGCATAAACGGGAATAATGCAAACTGGTACGGAATGAGAAAGCCTACACAATTCACAATATTAGGAGGCAGCACCCGACTCCCGGCCACAGGATCCTGGCCACAAACACTGGCACTTTTCCATGGGAAACAAAATTCAGGCCTACCATTTATGGACACCAGTTAAGAGGCAGCATCTGGTACTCCAAGGCCAGCCAGGGTCCTAGCTGCTGGCAGCTTTGGGCTGGGAGAAATCCTGCGACATTCGCCATTATGAGAGTGGCACACCACTGTCAGCCACATGCAACTGGACGCAAACGGTGGCCATTCTCCATAGGAAAAAACATCATTCCCCAAGTGTCTTGGGGCCAAGGGAGAGGTGGTGTCAGAGGCTCCAAAGGCAGCCACTTCATATGTCCCTGGAAGTGTAGGTCTGAGAGAAATCCTGCACCATCTGCAATTTTGGAGGCGGCAACCCACTGTCAGGTACATGTGACTAAACTTAACCATAACCCAGCTAAACCTAAACCTAAGCCACACCCTTAGACTAATTCTAAACCAAAACCTAACACTAATCCCTACCCTAACCCTAGCACTACCCAAAACCTAACCCTAACACTAACCCTAATCCCAACACTAATCCCAACCCTAAAACTAAAAACTAATGGTGGCAAACTAACCCTAACCCGACTAAACCTAGCCCTAACCATAACCCTAATCCTTATCCTAACACTTATCCTAAAACTAACCTTACCCAAATATTAACCCTAACCCTAATAGCGGCCAATTAACCCGAACCCAACGCTAACCATCACCATTATGCTAACCCTAAACCTAAACCGAACCTTAACACTTTAACCCTTACCCTAACCCTAACACCGACCCAAACCCAACTCTAACCCTTTTTCCATTAGAAAAAACGTCATTCCCCCACTATCTTGGAATCAGGTGATAGGTGGCGTCTGGGGATCCAAGCAAAGGCAGAGTCCTAGTTGCTGGCAGCTTTCATCTGGGAGAAATCATCGGACGTTTGCCATTTTTGAGGCAAAAACACACTGCCAGCCACAGGAGTATAACCCTAACCCAAAAACTAATGCAAACCCCTGAACCCTAACCTTAACCCATTACACTAACCTTAAACCTAAACCTAACCCTAACATTTCCGTAACCCTTACCCTAATGCTAACCCTAACCCAAACACTAACCTTAACGGCGGCCAATTAACCGTAAGCCTAACGCTAGCCCTAACCTTAAACCATAACCCTAACCCTAACTCTCTGCTCTGGGAGAAATCCTGCAACATTTGCCATTTTCAAAGCCACAACCCACTGTCAGCAACACTAGACTAACCCTAACCCAAACAATAACCCTAATGGCTCCCAACAAACCACATCCCTAACCCTAACCCTAACACTTTGGTATGGGAGCAATCGTGCGCCGTTTGCCATTTTGGAGGTGGCACCCCACTGTCAGCCACGTGTGACTGGATGCAAACGGTGGCCATTTTTCCTGGGAAAAAACCCTCATTCCCCCAGTGTCTTGGGGTCAAGTGAGAGGTGGCATCTGAGGCTCCAAAGCCAGACAGAGTCCTAGTTTCTGGCAACAGTGGTCTGGGAGAAATCCTGCGCCGTTTGCCATTTTGAAGGCGGCACCCCACTGTTGGCCACATGTGACTGGATGCAAACGGTGGCCATTTCCCATGGGAAAAATAATTCATTCCCTCAGTGTCTTACGTGAGGGCAGAGGTGGCATCTGGGGCTACAAAGGTAGCCACTATCCTAGTTGCTGGTAGCTTTGGTCTGGGAGAAATCCTGCGACATTCTCGATTTTAGGTGATGGCATTCCACTCTCAGCCACATGCGCCTGGACATGAAGGGTGGCCATTTTCCATGGGAAAAAAAATCTCAGCCTCTAAGTGTCTTGAAAGCAGGTCCGAGGTGGCGTCTTGGGTACAAGGGGAGACAGAGTCCTTGTTGATGGCAGCTTTGTTCTTGGAGAAATCCTGCGACCTTCACGATTTTAGCCGGCAGCACACCACTGTCGGCCACATGCGACTGGACGTGAACGGTGGCCCTTTTTCATGGGGAAAAAAACCTAATTCCCTCAGTGTCTCAGGGTCAGAGGGGGTGTCTGGGTCTCTAAGGGCAGACAAAGTCCTAGCTGCTGACAGGTTTGGTCTGGGAGAAATCCTGCGACATTCATGATTTTAGGAGGCAGCACCCCTTCTCGGCCACAGGCTGCTCCTCAGGTCACGCTCTTCAATTTGATTGTTTTCACCTTGGTGCAGAATTGTCTCTTTTTTTTTTTTTAAGCATTTCATGTCATCAATTTCTTCTCCTGTCTTTTCGTTTGACTTTGTTCCCTGATTTCAGGATTAATGTTATTAAAATTTTGGCAAGTTTCGGTCCTTTTCACTGTACCTCATTTCATCCCAATACATTTGGTTGTAGCCACTCCATTTCCAAATTTTCTTTTTTTAATTGCATTTTTTTAAATTGTATCTCCTTTCCATGGTGTCCACTACACTTTCTTCTCTGATTTCAAGATTTCATTTCCTTTCATGAAAGGAAATTTTTCATTTCATAAAATGAAATGACATCTCACCATTTCAACGAGTATTAATTTGGAAAGGTTCAGGCCATTTCACTGCACTTCATGTCATCCCATTCCATTATATGGTTTTCACTTCATTTTGGAATTTTTGGGTTTTTTTCTTAGGATTTCATGTCATCAATTTCTTCTCCTCTTTATTTGTTTCACTTCATTCCCTGATTTCAGGATTTCAACGAGTATGATTTTGGCAAGGTTCTATCCTTTTCACTGTACCTCATTTCATCCCAATCCATTTCATTGTAGTCACTGCATTTCCAAATTTTCTTTTTTTTTTTTACCTGAATTTGATGTCATCATATCTCCTTTCCAGTGTGTTTGTTTCACTTTTTTCCCTGATTTCAAGATTTTATTTCCTTTCATTTCATGACTGAAACTTGCCAAAATTATACTTACTGAAATCCTGAATTCAGGGAATGAAGTCAAACAAAGAGACAGGAGAAGAAATTGATGAAATGAAATGCTAAAATAAAAAGAGAAAATTCTGAAATGAAGTGAAAACAATAACATGGCACAGGATGACATGAAGTGCAGGGAAATGGACCAAACCTTGCCGAACTGATCCTCATTGAAATCGCAAGATTTCATTTCCTTTCCTGAAATGAAGACTCTCAGGAAAGGAAACGAAATCTTGAAGTCAGAGAACAAACTGAAACAAACTGACTGGGGTGGACATACAATGAAATGAAATTCAGTTTAAAGAAATAAAAGAAAATTCTGAAATGAAGTGATTGTAATCAAATGTAATGAGATGACATGAGGTGCTCCCCTTTGCATGCAGTGTCCCTGGAGGTCCAGGCTTTATGGTATGCAATCACTTATAAGTACTTGACACAGGAGTGATATAAGTATTAGTAATTAAAGGTACATAACCCACATTAGTATGAAGATAGGTACTTTGGTGTCATCTCCGGCCCAGATGATTCCACAGAAAGCAGAACAACTTAGGCAGGAAAGAGTAAGAATTTCCTGTCTAGATATCCTTATGCTCTGGTGGGATACCAGGGACATCAGGGACAGAAGCAGAGTTCACATCCTATTGTGAAGAGGAGGGCTCCAGAAGGAACGATCTGGATAGGAGAAGGGTCCACAACTTGGTGTGACTTGCAAGCAAGACCTGCCTTGGGCACTTAATTCCAAAAGAGGTTGAGACTTACGCAACCCCAACAGAGTGGAGACTCATTTTATTTCATGATCTTAAAACATGGCCCTCAGTGCTGCATTTCCAGCTGTCCAGATTCCGTGACGCTTTGGTTAACAAGATGGGTATTGTAGATCTGTGGATGCTGAAAAGCTTTGGTAGAGAAATCTTTCAGCTTTCTGCAGCGTTCTGTGAGAACTTTTGCAGTTCTCACAGAAGCTATGAAAAACACGGCTATGGGTTTTGTAAACTAACTCCTTATCCTGCACCTGGGTTTGTTATGCAAGATTGTTATGGTTCTAGCCTTCTGATATTTTGGAATAAGTGTCTTAAAGCTTGACCAATCCCCTCAAGGGGTGGGTGGCCGAGCACCCAATTGTCTTATGCCATTCAACACACTCTTTGCGAACCCTGTTATAAAAGATGAATTAATTAATTAATAAAGGTCAGAACTGCTTTCCCTTCTGAACTTAGTTGTGACATTCCTTGCCGTCAGTGCCACTCACAGCAACAGTAGATCCAGTGCTTTAGGCTCCCATGTCTCCCATGCAATGTTACCGAACCCCCAGCTCCCTGCTGTGGATATGGCCGTGAAAAAGCGAGCTCAAGAGTTAGCTCAGAGGTGGTCACTTTAGCTCAGAGGTGGTCAAGCAGCATCAATTTCGAGAAATTTTATCTAAATGTAACAGGAAAACCTAAATTACTATAATTTTTAAAAATAAAAATTACCCTGTCTTCTCTTTCACCTCCCCTTTTCATTCCTCCATTGCTCTCTAAGAATTACAGTAACATGCAAATCAATCACTTCAGTTGCAGATCTGTCATTCAATCCTAAATTCTTTAAGAAGCCTAAGTATTCCACTTATTATAAAGTAATGTAACAAATGGAATATAATGGCCATTAGAAACAGGATAACAACGTGAGTGGAGGATCACCTGCTTACAGTTATCTTGGATCAGATTACGTGCACATCAGAGAGTCAGCTCTACGGGAGGTGAGAAACAGAGATCTGCTGGCTCTTTCCGCCTGAAAGAAAGACCAGAAGAAACAGCTCAAGCACCAAGCAGCTGGCAAACACAAATGTTCACGTTTCTTAGACTGAAATGAGTCGGTCTGATCATCTCCTATAGATTAAAATGTAGCAAAGCCCATAAAAGCTCCCTCCTGTGCTCTGGCTGCACCCCTCAGTCTGGTTTTCCCTGGCCTGACCCTCTCCCATAGAATCACGGAATGGTTTGGGTTGCAAGGGACTGTAAAGATCATCCAGTTCCAACTCCCCTGTCATGGGCAGGGACACCTCCCACTAGACCAGGTTGCTCAAAGCCCCGTCCAACCTGACCATGAACACTTCCAGGGAAGGGGCATCCACAGCTTCTCTGGGAAACCTGTTCCAGTGCCTCACCACTCTCACAGTGAGGAATTTCTTCCCAACATCTAATGCAAATCTAATCTAAATTCTGTGGTTTAAAGCCATTCACCCTTGTCTTATCACTACACGCCTTTGTAAGAAGTCCCTCTCCTGCTCTCTTGTGGGCACCCTTTAGGTACTGGAAGGTGCTGTAAGGTCTCCCTGGAGCCTTCTCTTCTCCAGGCTGAACATCTCCAGCTCTCTCAACCTGTCTGCAACAGGAGAGATACTCCAGCCCTCTAAGAATCTTTGTGACCCTCCTCTGGACCTGCTCCAACACTTCACTTCCTTCTTTTATTGGGGGCCTAGAGTTCGGTATCCAGCAGCCGATCTTGGAAAGCTATTCTGCTGGGGAATTTACCTTCCAGTGCTTCTTCTCTGATGATTCCACCTTTTAAAACACTTTTTCCCCTTTCCATATCCACACAATCACCACTTTCCTCTGCTCCTTTATCCCTGCGGTACCCCAGCTCTCTGGCTCTGCCCTTTGTTTACTCTCTCCTTGCCTGAGTAGGCAGCTCAGCTACACGGCTTGTTCCCGGTCTCCCTGGGGCGGTGCTTCCCCCGCCGGCACCGCGCCCCAGCCATTCCGGGCACATGGAGGACGCTCTCCCGCTCCAGCCGGCCGGTGTGTATGCGGGAACAACGCGGGGAACAAGGCGGCTCTTCCCGGCCGGGTTTCCGTGCGGGGCCGCTCCGCCCCGGAGCGCCGGCGGTGGCGCCGGGACACGGGGCTGGGCTGCGGGCGGGAGCCGCGGGAGACAGCCACAGCCTTAAGCGGGTCCGTCACAGCCCGCGGCACTGCACGGCTCAGTCTTCACCCTCCCCTCCCACCCTCGACCTCCCCTCTTTCCCCTCTCCCTTTAAGCCGCCAAGAAATCAGGTTCTCCACCCCTAGAAGAATGTTTTGGCAGCAAGGCTGCACTTAAAGCACTATGTAAGGTAGCATTCATTCACTTCCCCCCTGCCCGAGGCGGACAAGGATTATTGCACTCCTTTTATGGGGGAAAAATAGATCTGCGGGGTACAAAGTCCCTAAGAGGCACAACGGCGTTGGCGGTGGGACTTTATAAGACAAGGCCACATGTGCACCTGGCCTTTGAAGAGTCCAGTTTGTGGGATGTCAGCAGTTCCACCCTGGACTTCAGTACTTGAGAACTCGAGCACGAGGTGTTTTGCTTTTGCAGATACCCAGCAGTGCCTGAGTCTGGCAGGGCTGACTGGCCAGCATCTAATCTGGCTACCTATTCTGGGTGTTGTCAGGTAGGCAGGCTTCTAGCTCAGACCCAGCCTAAAGCACAGCAATGTCATAAAACGGAGCAGTGAACTGTTGATGTATTTCTTTAATTCCGTGACTTACGGCTGGGAGTGTTCACGCAGGTCTTGGGAGAGTTCAGTCCATCAGATCTCTGCCCAAGGGTGAATGAGACGTCTCTTCCTCTTAATTGACAACAGGCTAATTTTGGCCTCCTCTGGCTTCCTTGTGAAGCTGTGTCATTATGCAAGAACTTTCAGAAGCTAAGTGAGGTGGTGAAAGACAGGAACCAGAGCGTCGGGCAAGAAGGGCCTCCACAACGCTCTCTAAGGATGGTTTCTGGGTTGAACACATGAATAGTCAGGATATGGAAGCAGCCCAGAGCAGATCCTCTCCCTTCCCTCCCTTGGCCCCATACAGAGCATCCCCCAATCCCTCATTAGGTTGAGACATGTCTTTGATTTAGAGAATCTTGAACATTACTCACTCAGTTGGAAGAGCTATAACGGAAGAGGAGGAGAATGCCTCCTGTCCAAAATAACCAGTGTTCCACAGTTAGTGGGTATGAGTGTGAAAAAAGGGTTTGGTGTTGCATTGTGAAGAAAACAGAGCTGACTGTAGCTGCTTTACTTGACAGATTAATGCGCTAAATGAAGACATAGCTGCCTTTCTCTCTGGAAAGAGCTGGGTAGGGAGAGAATTTAAAATATAACCTGCATGCAGATTTCTGTTTTGGCACTCCCTCAGTGTCTCACTGCAGGTCTTTTTGAATTCAGAAATCAGGTGTGTGTTTTTCTAGATGCACTGCATGGAGTGTGTAATTCAGTCTCCTGCTTCTAGTCTAAGTGCCTTTCATGCATCTCAGCCTGTGTGACAGCTGTTCTTCCTGGTTTGGGTTGGGACTATCTTGGGTAAGGATAATCAGTAGATAAGCAATTGATCTGGGATATATATGCAGGTGAGCCCTAGGATGCGACTGCCGTGCTGGAAGTCAATGGAACAGCTCCCTCACCAAGAGCCTCCCACAGGAATGGTTTCAGGAAGGCTACCAGCTACTTTTCTACCTTCTTGACTTGGTAGGTCTTCATTGTGTCGCAGGTTCGACAGTACGGAGTTTTGTCAACCATACTAGTGAGTGAAATTTTCACATTTTTCTCCTCCACCACCAAGAGCAAACTCAAATTCATTCAGATCTAAAGCCTATTTCAAATAAACATCTTGATTCCTGCAAAGTCTGGAGCAGGTTTCCAATTTCACTTAAAAGCTGGGCAGATTTTATCTCTCTTTGTATTATATTTATGGTCCTTTTGTCACTGGACATTTGCAGCTTGTTACCTTTTGATTGCTTCTTTTAAATGCATGTGCAAAAAAAAATACTTGCAAAAGCAAACATCTCTGTTATAATTTGTTCTATTTGGCTCCACATATTCAGGAATCTGTTTCCATACTTTTAAAATAATTCTTTAATAAAAAATGTGCCCAGATTTGGTTCCAGATGTGCAGGAGTGGTAACTTTGCCATTCCCCCTCTGGCTGGCCACTGTTATTCATCTTTGCTGACTTCAGGCTACCAAACCATTACCACTGTTTTATGCCTGACAACTGTTTCACAGGCATGACAGCACTGATGAGCTTTATAAAAAGGTGAGAGCTTTAAAAAGAGCTGTACAGAGCTCTGCTTGTGACCCTAGGAGTTACAGTCTGCATGCTGCTTCTCCACTTCCTCAGGAATTTGCTGCTTCCTGAAGAATTTCTGTCTCATCTGTGAAAGCTGGCTTCCTGTAACTTAAAAACTTGACTGTCATTCTTAAGACTCCTTTCCTGCTATCACTTTGATCTTTTCCAGGTGAGAGCTTAAATCCTGGCTGCTTCTAATTATCCTGCAAGCACAAAAAAAACCGACATTGTGTCCCTGGGCTAAATCCACTTTGTGAAAAACACAGTCCAAAATTACAGCAAAGAGGGAAGGGAAACTAACAGTAAGGAGACTTTTTTTTCCCCCGGGGTGGCTTCTAGTATAGACCAGGCAGTTCTCACATGACATGTTTCAAAGAATAAGGAAAACACGGGCTCAGGATGTGAGGTGAGAATACCTAAGTGGTGACTATGACTGCCCACAGGTGGTTTGTGCAGCTTTGAACGAGTGCCTCTGCTGCAGAACAACAGTAGCAAAAACTTGCAAAAAAAACAAAACCCCAAAAACAAAAACCAAACCCCAAAGCCCCCAAACCTCCCAAATCTTCACTGTCCTCACTGCAGCCCTATCCTTTCCGTAGGACCTGAAAGACAAAGGTTGTTGCCCCTCTTCTGAGGCCCAGCTGAGGCTCTTTCTGCCTTCAGGATGCCCTGTGAGACACAGGGCAGAGCTGGGCTGCCCAGGGCTGGCTCATGGGCCAGTGCCCAGTGCTGGGGGCCTTACTGGAACAACCAGCCCAGCTGGCTGCTGGGCAGGGAAAGGAGCAGGCTGGCTCTGCTCAGCACGGACACACTCACAACAGTGCTAGAGGCTAAAAACAGCTGAGCTGGGGCCAAGAGCTGGGGTCTGGGGCTAAGGCACTCTCTCTCTGCCTATCCAGTTTACTCCTGTCCTCCACAGAATAGCCCAGAGCATGTTTTAGTCTCTATTTTCTATTTTTTTAGTCTTTATTTTCCTTTCCTTCTGGGGACTGCTCTCTTGTTACTGTTACACTGTAATTAGAGGAATCACATCTGTCTTTGTGTGTTTGCATCTCATCATATAATCTGATGGGATATCAAAACAAAAAAAATAAATACAAACAGGAAGTAGATCACTACACCAAAACCAGTGCTGGCTTTTATGGTCCTGCTGCTCTGTCAGGTCATTAAATGCCTTATTGCCTTATGCTTTTCTCCATCAGTGACAGGAACTGTCACAGTGCCCACTTACCTTATAAGATGCTTCCTGATTTTAAGAGGAAATATGCTATATTTGAGCTAAGCATCCTGGCAACTTAAGGGAGAGGCCGAGGGGGTGGGACGGGGCCCATTAGTTAATCATCGGATGAATGAAATAGTTTCTTTTTTAGATCTTAATTGGCTAGAGGGGGCCCATGACAAAAAGTGTGTTTACACTGCACAACTTTTTATGAGCACAAATGCATATAGTATGATGGCTTAAAGCCCAGGCAAAAGCTTGGAGCTTTATTTTTGTTTCAGTAAGTAGATTTGATCTAATCAGATAACAGCAGCAATACAAATTTTCACAATAGCAGTTGGCCTTTATCTGACCAGTCTAAGAACAAACGTTTACTGTTTTGCAATATATCTTTCAAGATCTTTTTTATGGCCTAAATAAATATTACAAACTCCTTGTCAGAAGGCTTTCTGTTAGATTAAAAGAAAAAAAGATGCTCTTTGAAGGTCTTTGGGGTTTTTTTCTGAGAAATTTTACCAAGCACCAAATACAAATAGTCCTTCAGTCAGTGAATATCACCAGCCTCTGGGAAAGACACTCACGATGTTTGCCACGAGTGAGGAAAACATGAATGATATTAGGGCATCAGGCAATGATATTTTGTTCTGCAGTTTCTCCAAGAAGTAGGAATGATCCTCATTTCCCTACAGAGTTGTGACCTGGGAATATAAAGAGAAGACTCCACAAAGGAGGCACATTTGGATGGCTGGAAGGCGCCCAAGATCTGAAGAAGGAGGTCGAGACACATTTGTCTATTCAGGTGAATTTCAGTGGGGTTTAGGCAGCAATTGCACAGCAATTGCAGGTGTTGAGGAGGTCCATGTGAAGAATGTGGCCCCAAGCAGGGGAGTCTGCATGGAGCACTCCTCTCCGAGTCTAGTGCAGGACAAATTAGCCATGGACATTTTCTTTCAAACTTTAGCCAAGGAAAGGAGAGGTCTCCGATACTGTGACCCAGTTAGACCATTAAAGGAAGTGGAAGAGTACTCTGGCTTCCTCAGGCTGAGAACCTTCAGTCAGGTTCTCACTCAAGGAAACGGCTTTAACCACAAGGCACGTAAGTGTGTTAGGTAACAGGACATCTCTCCTGCACAAACGTGGCTGTGCACACGAGAGCTGTGACAATTTTTAGCAAGGGCAAGTGTAGGGTCCTGCACATGGGGAGGAATAACCCCAAGTACCAGCACAGGCTGGGGCTGACCTACTAAAGAGCAGCTCTGCTTATAAGGACCTGGGAGTCTTGGTGGGTGACAAGTTGGCCATGAGCCAGCAGTGCCCTTGCAGACAGGAGGGCCAACGGTATCCTGAGGCACATCAGCCCTATCTGCCAGCAAGTTCTGTGTGTGTTTTGTTGTACCTGAACAGCTCAGCTTTGTCCTCTGAGCATGGCTGGGTGGTATCAGGCTGTTGTATCTACCATAACTCCTTTCCCAGGGCTCTTCCATGCACCTTATGGCCATATACAGTATGACCTTATACAACATGGCCATGGCCAAAGATCAGCTACAGAGGTAAAAGAAGATCAGTTATTTTAACTTTAATGCTATCAGGACATGAACCTTTTCCTAACATTTGTTATCAAAAGTATCTGTGTTTGAAAGAGGAAGGAGGAGAGAAGAAAGGATTTGACTTTGTTAGAGTTCTTGTTCTAGAACATGTGGCCTGAATCAAGAAAATTTTGAAACCTGAGAGTCCTCCTAGTTGAGATTATCTATACTGAGTCAGGCTTAACCTTAAACTAAGCAAAAATGTCCTTAATTACCCAAAAGTCCTGTATTGAGTTTGTATAGGTTTTGGTAGGAGTGGGGGCTACAGGGGTGGCTTCTGAGAAGCTGCCAGAAGGTTCTCCTATGTCCAACAGAGCCAATCCCAGTCAGCTCCAGAACAGATGTGCCCCTGGCTAAGGCCAAGACAATTAGGAATGACAGTAACACCTCTGTGATAACATATTTAAAGAAGGAGGAAAAAGATATTGTGCAGATATAATTGCAACCAGAGAAGAGCAGAGTGAGAATGTGTGCGAGGAACAACGCTGCAGACACCCAGGTCAGTGCAGAAGGAGGGGGAGAAGGTGCTCCAGGCATCAGAGCGGAGATTCCCCTGCAGACCATGGTGAGGCAGCTGTGCCCTTGCAGCTCATGGAGGTCCACTATGGAGCAGAGATCCGCCTGCAGCCCCTGGAGGAGCCCACACTGGAGCACATCAGCATCCAAAGGAGGCTGTGACCCTCTGGGAAGCCTTCTCTGGAGCAGACTCCTGGTAGGATCTGTGGGCCTAAGGAGAGAGGAGCCAATGCTAGAGCAGGTTTACTGGCAGGACTTGTGACCCTGCGGTGGGCCCGCGCTGGAGCAGCCTGTTCCTGAAGGAGTGCACCCTGTGGAACGGGCCCATGCTGGGGCAGTTTGTGAAGAACTGCAGCCTGTGGAAAGGACTCGCATTGGAGAAGTTTGTGGAGAACAGTCTCCCATGAGAGACATCCCCTGCGGGAGCTGGGGAAGCATGTGGGGAGTCCTCCCCCTGAGGAGGAAGGAGTGGCAGAAACAAGATGTGGTGAACTGACCACAACCCCCATTCCCTGTCCTCCTGTGTCACTGGGCAGAGGAGGAGGTAGAGAATTTGGGGGTAAAGCTAAGCCCAGGAAGGAGGGAGGGGTGGGGTAAGGTGTTTTACAATTTAGTATTTATTTCTCATTACCCTACTCTGATTTGATTGGTGATAAATTAAACTAATTTCCCCAAGCTGAGTCTGTTTTGCCCATGACAGTAATCAGTGAGTAATCTCTCCCTGCCTTTATCTTGACCCATGACCCTTTAATTATATTTTATGTCCTGTCCAGCTGAGGAGGGGGTTGATAGAGCAGCTGTGGTGGGCACCTGGCATCCAGGGCCAACCCACCACAGGTTCCAGACTCCTCCTGATCTTTGTTTCTCTTCCCAGTGGCTCTTTCATGCCTGTGTGCTTTGTACCCGCAGCTGGTTTCTTTATTGATATTTTTATAATTTAATATGAATGCTGCATTTTGCCAGTTCCTGGCAGGAAGATCTGGGTTAACTAATTAGGAAGAGTAATTCAGGTTAGATGAATATAAAACAGTCTCTTTTCAGTTAGCTGGACTCTGAACATACACGTAAAGGAGCTGGCTTAAATATAGTTCCGAAACAGTCACAAGAAAAGTTGTAAACTGATGATGGAAGCAGTGTGCATATCAAATTCTAAGTTAAACCTGTGATTTTATGCACAAACTCATCTCACTTTAGAAAACAACAATAAGGGACAATTAAGACAGTGTTTGTCTCTTCAGTGCCTAATATTTTGGGGTAGAGAGGGAGAAAAGACTTTCAGCTATGTTCTGGTTTTACAGGCAAGAAATACACCCTGAAGCTGTTGAATCCTATCTTTCTTTTTCCTTTTCTCTGGGGACCTTTTGTGCTACCTATGACAAGCAGTGGTGTTTCACAGAAAGACATCAGGGTACCAGCAGCACTCGTGCAGGCATCAAGAGAGCTCTCACATCTTGCTGTCCAAACAGCAAGACCCTAAGCTATGGAGCTAAAGAGAAGAAAACCCTTCCAACTTGGCAGGAATATTGATGTTTATCCCTTAATCCTTAATCCTAAAGGAAGTTTGCAGCAATTAGAGATGAGATTCTTGCACACTCAGCAAAAAATACTGCTACCTTTATTTTATATATATATATATATATACACACCCTACTCATCTGTGATTCAGTGGCCTGCAGAAAATGACATGGATGTTTTAATGAAAATTAGCATTAGTGAAAAATTTACTTTTTTTTCTCCTTTTTGGTGCAGATATGAAAATCTTACCAGCTTTACGTGTGTCTTTATCTTTTTATCCACTCCCAAATGACTGGTATTCTTGGTCACAGGATTTCATCTTTGTGGAATTATTTCAAGCAGTCTCCTCATGTGGTGGGCACACAATTCCTCTGTCTGACTGAGTCACCATCAAGGAAGAATCTCCTTAGAAGGTTATCATGGTCACTGCAATAGGTTATTAAAAGTATTTTTAAACTCTAAATCATTGTGATGATAATATCAGACTGGTCTTCTCTAAAGGCTACCCAGAACCCCAAAACCTATGGCTGACAACTGAGGACCACTTAGACCTGCTGCTCATTTTCCTAAGCACACACAGTTCCTATCTGTTCCCTCCCTCTGACATTTGCTGGCTCATGTTTGACTTAGTTTTATGTGACGGAAGCACTGGAGGCAGCTGAGGAGAGTAAGCATGCTGCTGAATGCTGCACAAAACCACATCTGAGACTGGAATTTTCAGGTCACTCTCTTAAAAAGCAAGCCTTGAGCCCGAGCGAGGACAGGAGCAGGGTATGTAACCCACTCTTTATTTGTGTGAAATCCAGTGCATTTTTGTTGGGGGTGTGGAAGGGAGTGGCGCGTGCTTTCTAAATCTCCATGGGAGAATTGCTACTCTGGCACGACTAACAAAAAGAGACAGTCTGAGCCCTCCTTTCCAGCTTTACTCCAAGCCCTGCTCACTGACAGTCTCTCTGGGTGTCCTAAGGCAAACACAGCTGTGCTGAGAGAGACAGGCACTGCTACAACATCCACTTTCAGGGACTGCCAATTCCCATCCTCTTTTGCTGCGCTAGTGAAGGTTTCTAGGTGGTTTGAAACCAGGTTGGCAAAATCAGTTAAAAAACTGAGTACAATAGTGAAGGTCAGTTCCAGATGACTCAAAGCCTTCCCACTTTCCCCCTTCCCTCTACTACTTACCCCTTCTGACATCAGTGCAGTAGAAGGAAACAAAATCTCACCTGCTGGGCTGTGGTTCTCTAAACTTCAGTGCCCCGGTTTTCAATAACGAATATTTTCAATAATTGACAGGATAAGAGGATACAGACTCAAGCTCCACCGGGGAGGTTCAGGTTGGACATCAGGCAATTTTTTTTCACTGAAAGGGTGTTTAAAAATTGGAAGATGCAGCCCAGGGAGATGGTGGAGTCACCATCCCTGGAAATGTTCAAGAAACAACTGGACTTGGCAATTAGAGCTATGGTTTAGTTGGCATGGTGGTGTTTGGTCAAAGGTTGGACTCAGTCACCTTGGTGGTCTTTTCCAACCTTAAAGATTCCGTGACTCCACGATTCTATGAATGAAGCATTTACACATCCCTTCATCTCCATGTCCCTGCACAGACATGCAACTGAACGGGGTGATCCTCGTTTTTGTGGGAAGAATATCCTTCCCAAGAGGTTTTACACGCTAATGTACGGTGGTGAAGGGTTGCATAAACTGCTACATGATGGGCTTCTGCTAAATTACAAATCTTTGCTGTCCTCAGGAGAGCAGTAAGAGGCATTTCTTACTGCCAGCATCCCTCTCCTGCTCAAGGATTCAGGGGAGAAGGTAATAAACTTATGCAGAAAGGGAGCAAAGAGTTTACAGGTGAAATCTTGCTAGTCACTAAACCAGAGCAGAGTTGGAGTGTAACAACTGCTAAAAGATGTTAGATATTTTTTTAGCTTACAAGAATGTGGAAAAGCAGGTCAATGTAAAAGAAAAGACGTCTAAAAATATTTCCCCATTTGCTTATATTCTCATAATAAAAATAAAACTATCGTTTAAAATTTAAAACCAACATTTTCTAATTCTTGAAACATTCTGAGCTTTTTCTAGCTGTCTGTTGTACACATGCCCATTAAATATTGCCTTTCAAAATATTTTCTCTTTGTCACTGCTTTTGATGATGCTGTGATTTTGCCCAAACTTTAAAAGCAGCCACTCATCTGGGATGAAAATGTAAAAGTCTGAAAGATAAATGTAATTTAAAACTCTTTGTGCTAAACACCTTGTATCATGGTGTCAAGAAGAACCAATATAATAGTTATCAAATATTAAAAGGGTAACTTGGTGTTTTCTTTTCATGGTTCAAGCAAAGAGAAAAGTAAAAAAGTAAACAAGATCTTGAATGACCTGCTGTATGTTTAGTTGTGTCTTTTTTAGTAACCTGCAATATTTTGTAGTCACAACACACATTATATAGGTTACTGCTTATAATGTTCCCTTTAAAAGTGCATTCTACGTCAAAAAAGAGGTTAGTAAATACAATTATTTTGTATTATGACATTATCATGAAATGAAATTATTCTCCATAGGAGAAGTTAAAATTTCTTCATGGGTTTTTTTAAAGTACAGTACACAGACAACCCCTTTAGGGCTAATAAATTGCTCTGTTCTTTACTATGCTCAATAAAAGAGAATTTTGATACTCACTGCCTGCAATTTGCTTTCCTTTGCAGCACATCCTAAATTCCATAGTGAGACAAAACATGAATGAAGTTTGAATGCCAGGACTGCAAAAATCAGCTCTTATCCTATATCCCTGATCTCTTTTACTTCCAAGGATCAGAGCTTGTCTCAAGCACATGAGATTGTCTTAAAAACGACAAGATCAGTATTTTGTGAGCTACGTGGGTTTCCCACTTAGTGTTTGAGCCTCTGGGGTGAAAATTTGCAGAGTCACTCCAGCCGTCAGAGCTGCTACAAGTTAAGGTTTTAATATAATCAGATGACTTGGAGAACATCACCAAAAATGTTTGATACAGTAGTGTATCAAACTATACACTGTGAGCGGCACTAATGGCGAGGAACGACACGACCAAATTCAGGAAGAAAGCAGTTCGTGTTCCTCTTTAATTAATTAAATCATCATTTTTATAACAGGGCTCGCAAAGAGTGTGTTGAATGGCATAAGACAATTGGGTGCTCGGCCATCCACCCCTTGAGGGGATTGGTCAAGCTCTAAGACACTTATTCCAAAATATCAGAAGGCTAGAACCATAACAATTTTGCATAACAAACCCAGGTGCAGGATAAGGAGTTAGTTTACGAAAACCCATAGCAGTGTTTTTCATAGCTTCAACGCTGCAGAAAGCTGCAAGATTTCTCTACCAAAGCTTTTCAGCATCTACACAGTAGGATCATGTCAGTCATGAGATTGGATTGTGCTGTAATGTCCTTGTACTTTTTATGGAGCAGATAGTCTCTAAAAATTGGCTGGCTCTTTCCTCTGGTATTAGCAATGGGAATGTCATAGTGGCTTCTACTGACATATTTTCTGATTTCCCAGGAACCCCTTTGCATGGCAGCAATAAGCATAATTGTAATTTAATTTAATTTAATTTAATAGTGCAATATTCTGCACAGGGTTTTATACTTGTCCTTTCAAGAGGCGTTGTGCTCAAATCAGAACAGTAATCGTTCAAAGCCCCACTTCTTTAAAGCTGCAAGATTTCTCTACCAGCAGACATTAGATGGGCACTGGGGTTTGGTTCTACAAGGATTCACACTTACCAATTTTTAAGCAGATTGTGCTGGAGGACACAAAAATTCTTCCACTGGGTCATCATTTCATTTCAATAAATGCTTGTCTAAAAGCAGAACCAGATGGTTGCCATCTTAGTTAGAAGGTTGGGAGTTTTTTCAAACTGCACTACACAAACAACTACTTTAGGGCTAATAATTTGCTCTGTTCTTTACCATGCTCAATAAAAAAGACCTTCCTTGCTTTGAAGAGGTTTTTATCTCAAATAAGAAGGGCAACAGGCAGATGGCATAATGCAAGGGAAATAAAGAGCAGGAATAAATGGATTCATCAGCAAGCTGCATAAATTGTGTTATGCACCTTTTGTGTAACTGAGGAATTTACAGTTTGGGAAATGTAGTTTTTCGTAAAGCATGAAATCTTGCAGCACAGTGTCAGGCTACTGCACTTTTTTTGTTTGGTTGTTTTTTTTTTGTTGTTGTTGTTGTTGCTGTTGTTTTCTTGGTGGTTTTTGTTCTTGTTGTTTTGGTTTGGTTTTTTTTGTTCCATCACTGTTAGCCTTGTTCCTGCCTATATTTTCAAAACTATTTTACAGGTGTTTCCAGAACAATTTCACATTTTCAGGTTAATCTGAGGCTCGAGGAGCCCCAAAAGAGGTTCCCCTTCTTAAACACTCATTGCTGTTAGGCACTTCTGTATGACAACAATCTGAATGCCAAACAGGTGACTGCCCTGACAAGGAGAGCACTCAGGGAAAGAGCAGAATTTGCCTGCTCTGTTGAGATGACTGGGTGGCTGCACTTTACGTGGACAATCCAAACTGTTTTACCCTTCTTGGAAAAACTAATTAAGGAGTTAAGCTAATACACCAGCATTACCAGTTCCATGGTGCAGATTAATTAGCTAGGCCAAGATTTTTACTCTTACCTGGTGGGGTTTTAAGGAACATAAAGGAGAGTTAATTTTTAGGTCGTAAGAGGTCCTCACATCTTTTTGGGATGCATGTTCTGACCGAACAGCCTATCAGGTGATGCCTGTTAGACTTCAGAGAAAGGATAAGTCCCAAATCACATTCTTCTTAGTGTGACATTATTCCTCTATTCTACAGCTGTTAAAGAGGTGCCCCACAACTCACTGCAAAGACAGCCAACTGCAGAACTAATTCTCACTGTTGTCACTTTTTTTCCACATAGGTTCATGATGTTGTGCCATCAGCTCCTACTTGTCTTTGGCCTGTCACTAGCTTGCGGGGTGTGTGATTCTAGAAGGTGCTACTCAGAAGCCCAAGTCTCCATATATTTTTTCTGCAACCTCACAGATATTCCACCTGTGCCAAAGGATACAGTGAAGCTTTTCCTAACTTACAACTATATCAGTCAAGTGACTGTGACTTCATTTCCACTGCTGGAGCACTTGTTGCTGTTGGAAATCGGAACCCAGTTTGTCTGTCCTGTTACCATAGGAAAAGGAGCATTCAGGAACCTGCCAAACCTTCGTGTCTTAGACTTGGGAGACAATAAGATTCTTCAACTGGATCTTGATGCTTTTGTGGGCTTGCCAAGCCTGACTGTCCTCCGTCTGTTTCACAACTACCTTGGAGATTTCATCCTGGAAGAACGTTACTTTCAAGATTTGAGGTCATTAGAAGAATTGGATCTTTCAGGGAATGAAATCACAAAACTTCATCCTCATCCCTTATTTTATAATCTAACAGCCTTGAAAAGTGTGAACCTGAAATTCAACAAGATATCCAACTTTTGTCAAACCAATCTTACCAGCTTCCAAGGAAAACACTTTTTATTTTTCAACCTGGGTTCTAATCATTTGTACATGACGGAAGATGTGGCCTGGGCCAAGTGCCCCAATCCTTTCAAAAATATTACATTTAGCTCACTAGACCTTAGTGACAATGGCTGGAGCACAGAGAGAGCCCAGTACCTCTGTACAGCCATTAAAGGGACTCAAATCAGTTCTTTAATATTTAGCGCTTCTATAATGGGTTCGGGATTTGGCTTTCATAACTTAAAAAATCCAGATAATTCTACTTTTGCAGGACTAGGAAGAAGTAATCTTAGTTTCCTTGATATTTCAAAGGGTTACATTTTCTCTCTCAATTCTTTAGTCTTTCAAAGTCTTGGTAATCTGGAATCGCTGAACCTTTTCAAAAACAAGATAAATCAAATCCAAAGGCAAGCATTTTTTGGCTTGGGTAACCTAAAAATTCTCAATCTCTCAAGTAACCTTTTGGGTGAGTTGTATGATTATACTTTTGAGGGTCTACATAGTGTACAGTACATTGATTTACAGCAAAATCATATTGGGATGATTGGTGACAAATCATTCATGCAATTAGTAAATCTGAAAATAATTGATCTCCGAGACAATGCCATTAAAAGACTCCCTTCCTTTCCACATCTGATCTCTGCCTTATTAGGTGACAATAAGCTAATGTCTGTGGAGGACAGAACAAT
Source organism: Struthidea cinerea (assembly GCA_013397865.1). NCBI lineage: Eukaryota > Metazoa > Chordata > Aves > Passeriformes > Corcoracidae > Struthidea > Struthidea cinerea. Next base: position 958,802 of record VZTI01004081.1, on the reverse strand, counting down.
AACTGCAACACATCTTGATTTAGAAAGAAATTGGTTGGCAAACCTAGGTGACCTGTATATTCTTTTCCAAATTCCAGATCTGCAGTACATCTTCTTAAAACAGAACCGGTTCTCTTACTGTGTGAAAAGTGCTAATGTTATAGAAAACAGTCAGTTAATCTACATGGATCTAGGTGAAAATATGTTACAGCTGGTGTGGGAGAGAGATTTATGCTTGGATGTGTTTGGGGCACTGCCCAAACTTCAAGTTCTACATCTGAATAACAATTATCTTAGTGCTCTTCCACAGGAGATTTTTGGAGGTCTAACATCTCTTAAAAGACTTAACCTGGCTTCCAACCTGTTGTCTCATCTTTCTCCTGGGCTTTTCCCACAAAGCCTAACAAACCTAAACTTATCTGGAAACCAGCTGTTCTCCCCTGAGCCTGAAGTCTTTATGACCTTGAGTATTCTGGATATAACACATAATAATTATGTCTGTGACTGTGCTTTAAGGAGCCTGCTAGTGTGGCTGAATGAAACCAATGTAACCCTGGCTGGCTCCCAATCTGACAGGTACTGTGTGTACCCCCCTGCCTTTGAAGGGGTGCCACTGTCACATCTGACATACGATGGTTGTGACGAGGATGAACTCCAGCAGACACTCAGATTCTCATTATTTATCTTCTCCTCTGTCACTTCTCTCATGTTTCTGGTGGCAGTCATCATTTTTACTCGCTGCCGGGGGATTTGTTTCATCTGGTATAAAACCATCACCAAAAGAGTGATAGACAGCCAACCCCGAGTAGCAGATAAAAGTGAATACAAATATGATGCATATCTGTGCTACAGCAAAAATGACTTTGAATGGGTCCAGAATTCTTTGCTAAAGCACCTGGATTCACAGTATTTTGATAAAAACAGATTTACCTTGTGTTTTGAGGAAAGAGATTTCTTGCCTGGGGAAGAACACATCAACAATATTCGTGATGCCATTTGGAACAGCAGGAAAACAATTTGCATTGTGACCAGGCAGTTTCTCAAAGATGGGTGGTGTGTGGAAGCCTTTAATTTTGCCCAGAGCAGGTACTTCTGTGATCTGAAAGATGTCCTCATTGTGGTAGTGGTTGGGTCGCTTTCTCAGTATCAACTGATGAAACACAAACCAATTCGAAGCTTCTTACAAAGGAGTCAGTATCTGCGGTGGCCTGAAGATTATCAAGATGTAGACTGGTTTTTAGATAAACTTTCTTGCCAGATTTTGAAGGACAAAAAATTGCAAAGGAAAACCACTGGTGTAGAGCTGCAGACTGTAGCAACTGTCTCACACTGACGCTGGGAGTCCCTGGCAAATATCCCATTTCCAACTGTGCCATGGCAGGAATAAACAGAAGTTGGCTTCATCTTTCCTTGAAAAGACATGCAGAATGATAACTGTTTCAGTAAAATCCTACAGAACATGCAGACAAAGCAACCAGCAAATATATGAAATTGCAATTGTTTTATGGACTACAACATGCATTTTCAGAAGAATTGAATGAATCACAGGTGCTTCACATTTTGGGTGCATCTTCAGGCATTTTAGTCCTGATTTTTGGAGTACTGCTTACTTTATGGTCTGTTTCAGCTAGAGAAGGATGCTCACGATTGTTTTTTCAAAGAGAGCCCATGGTACTGTCGAGGAGTGACCAACAGTGCTCTCAGGCACTGCCAAGCCTGACCATTGTGCTTCCTGGACTGCTCACTCCTGGGCTTGCTGCACTGGTAACTTTTCACGCTGTGTGTCATGGTACAGTCACTGTTTTGCACCTTTATGCTTTATATTAGTGTAACACAGATTTAGTTCATTTGTTTTCTACTCAGTCAACCTCAGCTCAGCTGGAACATACAAACTTTGGACGTCATTCATGCCCCTCCTCTCCACAACTTCTCTGCTTGGTGGTCAAACTACGGTCATTGCTCTACATCATTCGCTGCTGTTTCAGCTTTGGTGCTTTTTCACTTGTGCTGCCTCCTGCCCTGCAGAGAGGAACAGGTATTCCCTATGGATCTGAAGCAAGCCTGGGCTTGGAGAGCAAACAAGAAATTAGCTCAGCAGCTGTGCAGGCTGTACCCCGGTGACAGGGCTTTTGTGTTCTGGGAGTGGGAAATACACTGGTACTTTGTAATTGTCCCGTGTAATTTGGGTTGTCCTCAGCACACCCTGTGTTCTGATCAATTCGAAGGTGTTTTCCTGCTTCTACTGAAATGTTTTTCTAGAGCCATTAAGGCCTGGTGTTTTCTTAGTTCTCTAATTATTTTACCACTGTCTGCTCAGGTATGTGTTTTCAAGGGGCTGTTTAGGGTCATTTTAATAAAAGTCTGACCCACTGTTCACTGTTACAGAACCTGCACCTATTATTTTGATAGTGGCATACTCCCTGAGTGTTCTGTTCATCTCTGTTTGTGCATTTTTTCAACAAAAGCATACCAAAATAACTTCAGTGTGATTTCAGTGGGGTTTTTTTTGCTGTAGTGATGAAGCAGGAACGGGAGGTTTTACAAGCTGTCCGCCTCGGCCTTAGCTGCAAACAAAGAACATAATCTTAACTGTTTTGATACAGATGGAAGAGTATAATCCACTTTGTGTGAATGCAGTCGTTGGAATATAGATGTGCCTGTGGCTGATCTAATTTGCTCTCAGCACAGTATACACGATTTCTATTGATGAAATTATTACAGCAAAATACGTCTTCCTTCTCAATCAGTGTAGTCATTTAGTCAGGAAGGCAAAAAGAGCTAAACCTTGGAATATTTTCCAGCCGGCTTGGGACACGGGGTTGCAGATGAAAGAAGGGATTGACTGTGCTGGCGGAGGAGCCCTGGGTGTCGCTGTTGGCTCAGGTAACAGCCCGGCTTTCCTGAGCCGCTCCTGCCACTGCAGCTGCTGGCAGTAGGGGAAAATCCTGCTGCAAGGAGAGGGTTGGGAAAGCACCAGCAGCCCCGGTTTCCCAGAGCCCCCCATGAGCCGTCAGAAGAGCCACCACGGGCATTTCAGCTCTCTGCACTTCTTACATTTCTGTGAAAATGTCCAACTCCTTCTCCTTTTGTCCCGTCAACCAGTGCAGATATTTGTAGGTATCCTTGAAATGCAGAGGCTATACCAGGGAGTATTTCACATAAAAGCCACTGGCAGAGAGCCAAAGCAGGAATGAGACTGTACAAAGAAGATCATCTGCAGGTCCAGGTGGTTAGTCTGTGGATCTATGCATGGTCTAAGAATTGGGGATTTTAAAAGCACCCTTAAGAAATTATATTTGAGTGAGTATCACAAAGAATTTTTGGTCGTTAATTTAGAGCCCTCTCCACTTAGGACCTTACTGTATATTTACAAAACATTCCTATCATTTCAGATACTTAAAACTTTCTCCTGCTAACCTGTGTATTCAGGAATGACAGGTAGATACAGGAGATGGCTTAAACCAAGGCTTTTCCATTTCATTTGAAATGCTTCTGTCTATTTCATGCTTATGACATAAGGTTTGCATTTACTTCAAGCTTTGGAACGGTCTGACTTTTTACATACAGTTTTTAATGAAACCTTTGGATGAAATTTCATTGTCTGACTCTGTGCTTATTAACCAATTTCAAAACTTAAAGAGATCACACCTGTGCTGGATGCAGATGGGAAAACTTCTTTCTTCCACAGATGCAGCTTAGAAATGTAGAATTAGTCCAGCCTCCACCTTGCAAATTCTATTGCAAGGTGTCTACAAAAAGCAGTAAAAGGATGTTCAGAGAACGTGCTACTGAACCATTCCTGACTGTGGAGTGGTTTGCAAGCAAACAAATAACTGCAGTGTCAAATGATAGAGAGATCCAAAATAACATTTTTTTTACTCTCTGTGAAACCATTCCAAGCCTGAGGCTCTCAGAACACAAACAGTTGGTACAGTCTGTCCTATATGATGAAAAATTGCCTTCAAATAGATCATAGGACCCTGACCACCACCTCTGTAGAGTCACCTATCTTAAATGACAAAGCCTGGGGAATTGCTGAGAAAGGGCTTGTGCTGACTTTATAACCCTCTGCTCAGCAGGAACCACAAAAGCATCCTGTACAGAAATGGAGAATGACTATGCTTGATGAATTAAGGCCATAAATTGAGCCTCAACCTCATAGCTATTGATCCGATTTCCTTCAGGCTCACTGGGAACATTACTGCTCTATTAGAATTTTATGGCTCCTTAGTTAAGGATACTCTCATCAGTTTTACTCACCTTCCTCAGTGAAAAACATTAACTTGTTGGAGAGGGTCCAGAATAGGGTGAGAAGTGTGGCACTGGCTCTAAAGCAAGGTATTAAGATGGAAGTTGGTGAATTTATTCGCAGTAGCAGCACAAGGGAGGACAGTGACCCAGTTCCCCATGCTATCAGCTCAGATATTCAATAGCAAAGGCCCACTCCTGCCATTGCAATATATATTATAAACACCAACTGGTCAGTATTGTTCAGCAGCGATGTCTAGCCAGCCTGTCAGCATCCAAGGATTGCATGGGCTCCTCCTCGAAGTCCAGGCACTCAGGACCAGAGCCCAGATTCTACAAACATATCCCTATGGAGACTTACAGAATCAAACAAGTGTGTGCCCACTTATTATTTCACATTTTACATTATTATTACTGTTTCACACACAGTGAAACCAAGCATCCCCTCCCATCTGACATGCATAGTAGTCTCAGTGAAGTCCAATTATACCTGTTAATCTCAATCAGGGAGACTGTTCCACCTGCTGGTAGATATATCATGTTGTTAATTAACAAGGTGACAGATCTAACTACTAACAGCTGGTATTCAGAAGTGCTCCCAGCCCAATATCTGTGTGGAGAACACGAGCATAGATAAGACTACAGAGGACTCAATCTCGAGTGGGACACTCCTACACACATTGCCCAGAAACACTCTACCTTAAATTTTCTTGTGTCACGTCATTAACTCAGCTCATTTTTTGACTTCTCTGTCTTTTCTTTCAGCATGACAGCTCTTCTTCTCCCTGCCAGTGACCATCTGCATTTCAGATCATTGGACCCCACCTTCTCGATTTCGTGTGGTGCCCATTATTTTACAATGTGTGTAACATGTTCTCGTCTTGCTGGAGCTCCAGTCCAGTTAAATCACAAAGCAAGGCCCATACCTGGGAAAATACGGATGAAGAGCAGGACACAGCTGAGTGGCAGGAGTGAGTGGTTGCAAATGGAGCAGAAGCCTCACGTGAGAATCTCTGGGAAAGCACAAAGTTGGGAAGGGAGCACACTTGGGTTCTGTGAGAAGTGGAAACATGAAGCAAGCAAAGACAGACAAAGAACAAGATAGGTCTTTAGGGTCTGACATTACAGACATGAGCAGGCATAATGCCCTAATGTAGTAAGGAGGTTCACCTGAAAACAGCTCGAGCAGATACTGGCAGAGTTTCTTTGCACTTATACAGTACTGCCAACAGTAAGCAGGCAGTTCTGTAAAATAAGGCTTCCAAAATCAGACTAAAGTAAAAAAAAACCCAGAGAATAGAAAACAATCGTAAATGTCTAGTATTTGACCCTGTAAGACCACATTTTCACACTTTCTGCATGATCAAAAGATGGTGGATGTTCATGCAGTCTGTGAATATAAGAGCCAAGAAATCGTCCAGTTATTTCAGGACTTCTGCTTAGCTGTGAAGAAGATGTAAATTAGTCAGGCCTGGAATAAAGAACTTGAGGAAGATGATAGAGAAAAGACAGGCCTTTCCAACTTCCCAGCCCTCTGTAGGCAGTGATCTTACATCACATACATCCTCGTCCATTCATGCAAGATGTTTTAGTAGTTGCTGTTAAATAGGATCAGCAAGACTGGAGCCTTGACTGCAATGAAATAACGTGAAGGAGAAGTGACAATATGAACACTTCCCATACTGACAAATTGACACCAGCAGTCCTCACAAGGCATCTCCTGGTGGTTGTCCCATTAGGCTGCCTGTCAGGCTCTGGGGAGGTATGAAATCCTTTTGGAATGCCAAACAGCTCGTTCTGCCTTTGGTACGAGCACTTTTTCATACTCAGCCTTCAGTTACCTGTTTTCTGATTTTTGCCTCCCAAAGATGAGCTGAGCATCTCTGTCGTCAGTCTCACTGTGCTGCTCCTGGCAGCCATCAAAGATTCCACACACACCTGAAACAGAGCTGCAGGTGCTGCTCCACCAGTATTTCCTTAATTAAAGCTGCAGAAGCAAAGTTTAGAAGCTGAGATTTACCCAAAAAGGCGACTGTCAGCACTGACTTGAACCAGAGAATGCTGTATGCCAAGCAGGTACCAGAAGTCCTAAATTCAGCCTTGCATCACATCTAGAAATTACTGTTGGGCCGGGCCAACTCCCTACATGATTCCTCCTCTCTGTTTGTACAGATTGACAGGAGGCTTCTCTTCCCTCTCTAACCTTAACTTTGCTTTCTGTGTTGTGTATATACAGTGCAGTGGGCGCCAAAAATAAGTCTACATTTCCTTTCCCAATATGCAAAAGTCAGAATGTAGGTATGACATGAGTTACTTCATAGCGCAAAGACTATCTATTGATAGCAGACTCTGTTTGTTCCAGACATGTGGTTTTCCTTCCTTTTAGATAGTCTATTGTTTGTCTTTTTCATTTGTATTAAAAATAAAATCTTTGAGAACTGCAAGCGAGAGAGAAAAAAATATATATTTCTTCTGAAACTAACAATTCTCCAAACAGGAAGGTTAGCTTTTTCCTGTTTAGACATTATGTTCAAAGAGAGGAAGTTGGGATTTTCAATGATAATAATAATAATTACATGGTATATAAACATCAGTAAGTATCAAAGAAGGCTTCACTCTTTATTTAGTGTGTCCCAAATGCTGTTTAGAGTATTTTTAGCAGTTCACCAGTGTCTTGCAAAGCTGGATTTATGAGCAGTCATTGCACTGGTTTGATCACCATCTACAAGATCCCACAGTGTAAGAAATCAGGCTGCCTCAAGCCTGCATGGAGGGCAGTGATGGACAGGAGTGGAGCAAATGGAGAATCCTCATGCAAAACAACACTTTGAGATGGCAGATCTGCAGATTTGGGGGGAGTATTGAATCAGGGTTATATCTACCAGGCTGTTCATGCTGCTACCTAAAGCTAAGTATTTCAAGTCGTGAAGTCTGTTGACACTGTTCCTAAAAATTGGATTGGCAATGTAATTTCAGCATAGAGATCAGGTGCAATATCAAAACATATTTGGCACATGTGGGACCTTGTAGCAGTGAACCTCGAAGTGTTGTATAAAGATGAGTGCATGTTATTATCTCCCCTCTAAAGATGGAGGAATTGAGGCAGAGAGAATGAAGTTACGCACCTTTGGTCGCGGGCAGCACTGGGAAGAGAGCTCAGGTTTGTTAAGGCTCTTAGGTCGGTTGCTTGGTTTAGTAGGGGTTTTACAACAGGTATTTTTATTACCTTGGTAATTAAAGTCTTCTATTTATCTGCAGGACTAATTAACAGTGTAAGGCCTCCACTTAATGTACTGCCAGTCTGCCTATGTGGGGCAGAACTGCTTTTACAGGGAGGAGAAGGCGGCTGAGGAGTCATGGAGTGTCACCAACTTGATCTGAGCCTATTCAAGATGGGAGCAAGAATCCATTGGGCATTTCACTGGGAGTTGCTAACACTTTTCTGGTACCTACGTGGTCTGATATTTCTGATGAGGGCTTGCAAATTATGAATGATAGGAAAAACCATGGAAGACATATGGCACCGTAAGCACATTGTCCTCATGAAGATGGACCTGAGGGAACGTGAGCAATGGAGTAGGGAGAATAGGAAGAAGGCAAGGTCATTTGAAATGCATTAACTCTATTTTGAGAACTCTCAGATACTAAAATTCATCGATGATCATGAAAAATCTTTGGAATGGGCCATTTGGATATGTTGCTTTAAAGCAATGAAGCCTAAGAATTTAACGTCAGTAAGGGAAAAAAAAGGTGAAACAATAAATTGTACAAAGTATGAGAAATGAACAAAACTATCCTAACTATAACCTCCTTTTTTTCCGAAGATCTGATGTTCTGGAATTTATTCCCTTTAACTCATCTGAAAGGAAAACCCCAGGCCCATACACCCAGCTTTCCCTTTGGGATGGTGAGAAATGCCAGGGTGAATCACTTGCTTTGTATAAGAGCCTTAGCACCTGCAGCCCTCCTGACATAAACATTCAACACTCCCAAAAAGCAGGCCTTGAATTTCTCACTCCTTTCCTAGGGAGAACAGCCTTCAAGCTGCATTCCAACTGCCTCTTGGAAACAATCTTGCACTTTTCAGTGTCAGCTTTCTTAATTTCAAACTTTAACTGCTCTGCATCTCCTTTTTGTAACCTCCCTTGTTCCACACCGTCAAACATCCCTGCACCACCTTTTGTTACAAACGGATTTGCAGCCACCCAGGAAAAGCCCATCCTGTGCTGTAAGGGAGGACTGAGAGCAGCGGGCAATTACCATGAATGTCTGTGTGATTAAATACAAGTTAGGAAAGATGTGCAAACCATTTACTGAGGTATGTCCACCATACTCACTACCCAGGCTTCAGAGAAAAGCCATGGATTAATCAAAGCCCTTCCTCATATCTCTGAAGTCTGGGCTGAACTCCTCCTGCCAGAGGCAAGACCTTTTAAGAGACGCTAGCTGAGTCTTCAGCTGTAGCAGCCAGTGCTGCCCCTGACAGACCTCATGGCACGAGGGAAAATACAGGCTGGTGTGGAACAAAGAGAAACCCAGAACACACATCACCTTTGCCGGGAAAATACAGGCTGGTGTGGAACAAAGAGAAATCCAGAACACACATCACCTTTGCCAAATCCCTTGATACCTTTCAGGGACACATCCAGCAAGAGGAAAAATGCTGGCTGTCGGTTTCTACAAAGCCAGTGGTATTTCACTCAGTTCTGTCTTTACAATTCTTTATCAGGAGCAATTTTTGAATGTGACTTGATGGAGAACAGACCCGAGCTGGGAATGACAGAGCTTGGTTAGTTTAAAGAAAGAGGGAATTTCTTCTTTTTTGTTCCTAAACTTGAGAAATGCTTTAGAAAAGCCCATGCAGTTTTCTGCCCTGTTTTCTAGTTTTTTGCAATTCTCCTCACCTCCTCTCTGAAGATGGAAACAAATCCCTTCATGAAAGAAAAGAAAGGTTAGAAAAGATCTTTAATCTGATTTGAAAGAGCTGAAGAACCCAGAGAAGCAGAACTACCAACAACAGCTGCAGGAAAGTTATATCTGAAGCCAACAGAAGTTTTCACTGTGGAGGAAGAGGAGCTGCACTACTACAGAGGGCACTGTCCCTGTCAGCTCACTGTCATTCATATTGTGGATGACCACATGAAAGACAGAGAATGGTATGAGAGGCCAATAACCTGAAATAATGGAGACAAATTCAACTTCTAAAGAATCTTGTGCAAATCACCCTCTTCATGCCTCACTTTTTCATCATTTCGTGAGAAGACAGCACAAGCCCTGTATCATGGGGATGTTGTAATTGTAAAGATATTAAAACTGAGAGACAGTTAAGCAACATGCTGATGAAGCAATGTAAACACAGAAGACAGATAAGAGCTTGGCCTTTTTAAATTTACTTAACTCCTCTTAAGAGACAAATCCATAGGCTTGCCCTACAGCCATGGAAGTACACTGGGACTTGTCTTCACACCCAGAAGAACTTACTCTAAGGACAGACGTTATTTCAGTTTTTTTGCTAAAACTGGAAAATCTTTCCTGTTTAGCATGACTTCTGAAAAGAAAATAATGTAGTTCACTAGAAAGTGGGAACCCGCTCCCCCTGGGTGTTCTTCCTTTCGAGTATTTGCTCATACTTCTGTGGTCGTTTTTGCTAACAGTGTCCTTTTCATCAGTGTTCTTCTCTGAAGAGACTCATTCATAATATTCTCATTTGGGTACACACACATTTGCCCCCTTGACACTTCAGAAATCCGCAGTTCCATTCATACCCCAGCACACACATCAGAAGGCTGTTTAAAAAGCCCCAGGAAGTTTGCTCAGACATGCTATTTTAGGAGACCTGGACTGGGTCTTGGAATTTTACAATATTTAGAGGATTTGGCACCGTGACTGTTTCCACACCAGGCCACGTGTGCCGACAGAACGCGGAGCGTACGCCTCATGAGGGAGGAATAAGCTACCTGCAAGCTGAGCCATGAAGAGGGAGGCCTATAAAATGCTTAAGAGTGGCTGCAGTAAATGATTTGGGGAAGACTGACCCAGTCAGCCAACAGCCTGACCCTGAAGAGAGAGGCAGGCCAGGCTGCAGGTGGCCAACCACAGCACACACGCTGGGGACACATCCGTGCCCTGCAAGCAGGGAGGGCACACAGGAAAGGTGGTCCTGCCTGAGGATGGGTTACAACACAGTTTGGAGTTAGCTGAAGGGACAGAACTAAACGATCTTGTTCATGTTACAGCACTTGCAGAGGACACAGCTACGAAGCCCGACACCTCCTCTGCACAACTCCACGAGGCTGACACATGTGTTACAGCCCTAAAATCACTGGGAGATAAAAGGGCTGCCCAGTTGTATCAAGCCCAAGGAATAAGAACAATAATTGCAGTTTTCTACAGAGCTCCAACATACTTGTTGGGAGCTGCCAGAGGCACCAGAGATGCACCTTTTTAGTCCATCCTGATGATCCTGTGGTGAGGAGGCAGCAGTGGCACTCTGCAAGCTTTATCCCTCTCATCCAACAGGCAGCCTGGGACACCTGCATAGACACCACTGACTGACCTCAAGAGAGCTGCACCAGGGACACTCTTATTAGTAAACAATCATTTCTGCCACTCAAGTTACTCTCCGTAGGCTCTTTGCAGGGTCCAAGGTTTAGGAAGGATCCATGACTCACCTCAGGTTTGCATGTACTCAGTATTTGCAAGCCCTTAGGAAAGAGGCCTGATACTATAAATTAGGGACCTATCAGGAATACCTGGAGAAAAAATATTTCACAAAGGAGGTTGCTGCAAGTAACCATTATGGCTGGGCTGTTCTGCCTTCTCAATTTTCAGAGAAATGTGGTATTTCTCAGATGTCTGTTCTCCCACGGGAGCAGGACATTTATCCAGAAACTGGTTCGTGCTTCACAATCATGAGACACAGCAATGGGTGATGAAATTCACTGAACAGACCTGCATCAACAGCAGCACAATAGCAGCTCTTCTCAGCAAAGCCTCACCCTCGCTACTGCCATGCTGTAGCCTTCCCAGATGGCCTCAGAATCCAAGTTCTTAACTCAGTAACTTACTGCTCCCCGACCTTGGTTATACCCCTTTGAAGGAAAAGCTTAGCAGGAGACACTCTGAAGGGATCCACTTGTATTTCACATATAGAAGCAGCAGCTTTTCTTCCAGTGACCCTTTGGTAGCCCTTACTGAGGCTGGAGATCTCCCCATATCCTGTTGTCTGTGCTTCACTGGCGTGACAAAGCAGCACATTCTGCCTGAACCTATGAACCTGAGGCCAGGCCTCATCTGGAGAGCTCCAGGATACATGCATTAATAATGCCTGATGAGCTACCCCAATGAGTTTGGTGCCTTAGTCACTGAAATGTGGCGTTGCAAAATATCACTCTGTGCTCCTGGAATGTGTGTCTGGAGCCAGAATCCTCACTTAGAGCTGCTACACCACCAAAACACCCTGCATGGCAAAACCAGCACAGATTTCAGACGGGAGCTGCTGGGTTTATTCTGACTTCCTGCAAAGACTAGAGATGTATCGAGCCTCAGTTTTCAAAGTAGCATCTGGGATCAATGCAAACCTTTGTCACAAGTGGCTCAAGGTGCAAGGCTCAGGCTGCCTCCCACCGAGATCCAGCAGCTGCAAGCATCTCTGACAGACTGATAGCTGTTTGCACAGCAGTAAATATGTTCTTGCTCCATCTATTTATACTTTCACGTCACTTCAGAATTATTTATGTTTTTATTTTAAATCAAAGATACCAAGAAGGCTATATAATTCTGTGTGTTACTTCACAGTTTGATAGAGAAAACATGACCTAGAAGGGTAAGAGTCTGAGAAGTGAGATGTGATTACTTTAGCAGAAAGATTAATTAAATAAAATTCCTCAAGATCTAATCCCTCCTGCCTAGCTCCCACTTGGCCTTTGTGACTGCTCCGCATGTTTCAATCTACCCACTGAGAAGTCATTGAAGGGGATAAAGGTTGCAGCCCACCTGCCTGATATCCACTGACTTTGAGGAGGATGGGAAAAACATCTTTGATTTTTTCTTTCAGACTTATGAGAAATAAACCCAGTCAGTAAGATGGTGACTGGTTAATGAATGTTTTGGCTTTGATGAGTCATCTGAGATGTGAACCTGAGAAATATCTGGATGGTTGTAAGCTGGATGAACTGGGGAGAATAAGTCTTACACAATTATGTTGTGGTAAAAAGAGAACCAGGGACCACAAGTCAGAAGAGAACAAAAGGGCTTGAAAATCAGAGAAAACTAGAGGAACACAAAAAAACACAGAGAAAAACAAATAGGCTTTTTACATTTTAAGCAATCTAAGGTCTGACCCAGCTTCATCAATAGGAAGATGCCCAGGGAGTTCCACAGATACCTTGGTTTTTTTAAAAAATGCATTTTTACTACATCTTGAGTAGATTAATCCTGCAGCAAGAAGTATAATCTTTGTTTTCCAAAATCTTAGCCCTTATTGAGAAATTTTATAAAACAGTATTAGACCTTGATGGGGCAAATCAGATGATCTCAGAGCTGGACCAGCTTCTGACTTACAGCATTCAAAATTATCAAGATTATTCTTCTGCAGATGTGGCCTTAGGCATTTTTAAAATGTACAGCTGTCTATGAATTCCACATCTAAGAAGGAAAAAATTACAGAAGGGGACCAGCACAGTGACTCACAACTCAAATCTCCCTTAAAAAAAGATGTCTGTGTCCCTTCCCAAAATGTGAGTCACAATTCTCTGACATGGGCCAGAAATCTGCCCTCTAGTTCTCAGAAAATGGTGGTTTTAAGACAGCAGTATCTAATGATTAAGGAATTGCAAAGCCTCTTGGAGAAACAAAAAAGGCTGCTACACTCAGGTTCCAAGCAAAGTGCATGACCCCTGGAGAGAAGACATCCTTGTGGATGAATGTGGGATGGGAAAACAAAGATACAAGGATTGCTCTTGATAAGGCACAATCTCTGTGTTTTCCCCGTGACAACCACACACTTCCACAGTCATAGCAGGAATTCATTTGGCAACAGAAGCTTATTAATACACATTTTAAATAGTTCCCAGGTTTTGATGCCTCCAGGAACTTCTTCAAAAGGTGTCTTAGCAATCAGACACTTCTGTTTCACAAATCAGAGTATCAAGCACACAGGAAAATCAACTACCCAGGAACTGCTCTCAGCAGGGGCCCTGAGCAACATCTGCCCTGGTACATTACCTTCCCCATTAGCCTCCTGAAATTAGGTTTGACTTTGCAAAAAGGAGTGTGCAGCTATCCTTGTCAGCTCCAGAGGCAGGAGACAGGAATGGCACTTTAATGATCCACTTAAAAGTAATGAAACAGCCATTTATCCTAATTGGAGGAACACTAATTATATCAGAAAGTGGCCCACTCTTAGATGGCAGAGTGCAAATGCTGTCTAATCAAACTTAATGAATAGGTGCAGTGTCCTGACAGAGCATCACTCATGCATTCCTGCGAACAGAAAGATTGGGCTGTAGGGAGCTGATCTGGAACCGGAGGTTTTAAAATGGAAGGTTAATTATGGTGGCTGGATACACGTTCTTTATCTAAAAACACTTTCCCACCGTGAGCCTCGAGGGATGTTTTCCTTTTGAAAGGAATGAAAGTGGCTGGAACTGAGGGCACATCCAGTGTAGAAGGCCTGTAGTGGTTACTGGGAACGTGTGAGGCACTCCCTTCTATTCACAGGATAGGAGAAGGCTCAAGACGGCCTTTGAGTAAAGCCACCACAGCTGGCAAGTCACAGGGGTGAACCTTATGCTGAAATGTCTTTGCTTTCTCTCGAATTGGCCCCCAGCAAGCAGGAGAGAGGCCTTTGGCACTGCTGCTGGGAGGAGAAGGTCAGTTCCAGTATCTTCCCAGCCAGAGAAGTCTGGAGGGCAGCAGAAGCAGTGTACAGCCCTGGGCTGGCACGAAGCGCCTCACAAATCCTTCAGCCTCCGTCCTTCAGGACAGCAGTGGGGCCACTTAAGCCAGGCTCTGAACGAGACCTCATTTGCTCTGCCTTAGCCAGGAGAAGGGTGGTGGGAATGCAAGGGTTGGGAATGGACATGAAACAAGGATCAGTGAAGAGGTCCTGCAGAGCACACTGGAGATGAGCACTCCTGGAAGAGGAGATTATTATTGCAAGGGGAGCACGGGGGTCTTGCCTTCAGCGGTCACACAGATACCCTGATGCATTTCTATGAAGTGAGCTGGGTTTTCTATGAGCTGTTCACTGATGGGATCCCAACAGCTATGGAAAAAAAAAAAAAAAAAGGAGGAAAATCGTTGACACCTTCTGAAAAAACCTCTAATGAGGAATAGCAGTGAATTGACAAAGTGGAAACCTCTGCCAATGAAAGGAAGTCATCAGACTTTGCTCTGGTGAGCAAGATACAATGTTAAAGTCAGAAAACATTTACCCTCAAACCACATTAGTCAGAGCCTTAAAATATTAGCAGAATTGGCTGCATGGAAGCCATGCAAACAGCACTGGGTTTATGTACTGAAGATGCCAAGTAAACACACAAGTCTTGACCAAACAAGTACTGCACGGACAGCTCATCTGGAAAAAGAGAAAAAAAAAGCCATGAGGGATGTAATAGAACTCCAAGCAAAATGTGCTCCCAGCCAAAAAAACAAAACAAACCTCAACAACTCAGGATAAAAAGACATTCACAGCCTCTGAATGCTTACTGAGATTAGACATAAAAGCCTCTTCAACTTATCTTGAGTTGTGCTTTCCTCTTAATGTCAAAGGGTACCCTGCCACATAGGAAGATGTTTATAGCCTCTCATGGGAAGCCAGAGGCTTCAGATAAGGGAGTGTCTTTGGAAGAAGAGAGCTTTAAAGGCTTGGGAAGATAGCCTTTATTATCAGCCAACCCTCTATTGGGTCGGTGAGATTCCTGTTTGATTTGGCTGCAGTCTCTAGCCTCAAGTTCCTGCCCCAGCTTTTAAAATAGAACAAGATCTCCCTGCAGCTGAAAAAGGGTGAAGGGTGGAACGTGTAAATAGCAATTAAAGCAAAAATCTTGTTTTTAAAAAACCCTCCCCTAAAAGATACTCTGTGCTCTTCCCCAGTGGCCGAGGCTGGCGGGCTGACAAAGCCAAGCATGCTCCACAAACCAGCTCAAGTTCAGTGTGACTTGCCCAGCTATTTCAAGCTGCAGACAACAACACAACCCTGACATCACTCTTTCTTGGTCCCACGATCACAGGCAACTCAGCCAAAAGGACAGACTTCTTGACTGGGGTTCATGAGTGCTGGGGGCTGTCCAGGCTTCCCCAACAGCCTGCTAGGTATCACCTTGGGGCATCTCTCTACTTTCTGAACTATTTTTGAGACCTGTAAATAAGAAGTTCTGCATTAGGTATTAGTATATATTCTTACTATATACTGTATATAGTGGGGTTTGTCCCATATAGGTTGGTAAGAGTACCTAAAGAAATAAAACAGCTAAGCAAACCAAACTTGGATTGGGGAATAAGAGCCCGCCCATATTCCTTCCTTCCCATCACAGAATTAGCCCTGTCAGGCTTGTCTGAGTGTGCTAAAATCCCATTTACTGCTCATGTTTTGTGACCTTCCCTCACCTGCTTCTCAGTGTTTCACTGTACTCTTGTAAATCATGACTTTCTTGTCTCTCAGCATTTCAATCAATACCTAAAATGTCAGATGAGATAACTGGTGCTCTCGCAATGCACACTAATGTAATTTCATAATGTGATTTCACTTTTCAGAGAATCAGAAAAGCTACTATCAGAACAGGAAGAACTAGGTAATCGATAAAGGGCACTTTAAAGGCAAAATTCTTAGAATTTTTTGAGTACAGTATTTGGCTTTGGATTATACACAGGTGGCTTCTGTGACTTCCACCTCACTTGCACATGCTACAAACCAAAATTTCTTCCAAAACCTAAGCACATCTACAACCGACCTTGGACGAAGTATCCACTGGGATACCAAAGTAGATATTTAAATGCCAGTACCTTGAGAGGTCAGTTAGGCCATGGAAGTTTTTCAGCATCTATGATAACTTTTTATATAGCATTATTACCATGTGCTATATAAAATTTCTGTAAGGTTTATATACCATGTGGAACTCATCCCACTCCAGCCCACTGCTTTCTGTCTCATTTCCAAGCAATATCTGACATATGGGATGTATCTAAGGTGAAGTGTCTCCAAGCATGACAACACTGTACAGAGCTCTTGAAGAGCTGCAAAGTGCAAGGTGTGAAATGGAATCAGCTACAAAACTTTGGGGAATAATTAAAGAATTCATACAGTGGGGAAAAAAAATCCCACCTCAAAAATTCAGGCTGTTTTTTGAATTAGTGCTCCAAAAAAGACAAATCCAAGATACAGACAAGACCCAGACTCAGTCCTGCTGGCTCTGGAAGCAGAGCTGTGCAAGGACAAGATGAAATTCTGCTCATGTGTCTGCACATTTTCTCTCCATTTTTTCATGGCCGTATCATCCCACTGATATTTTTCATTTGGGATTCTAGGGAAGATGGCTTCAGGTGGTCTCTTCCAGGAGCAGATTAGGAATATCTGGGTGAACTGTTGACAGTTTGTGCCATGTAACAGCAGCCTGCAGTTCCTGAGCACTTTGTAAACTTTCCTCTGTTCTCTGAAGGATCAGCATTATCCTCCCTCCACTGCTCAGACTTGAGAGCACAGAGAAATTGAATAGTACACGTCATTGGAAAAGTCAGAGTCTGGCCCATAATCACAATCCTTATATTTCTTGCTTTAACCACCACTTGGACCATCCAAAATCTTTTCAAAGAATAATGAAATAGTTCCAGTTTTGCTCAGCTGAGTCACTGAACTCAGGTTTTGCCCAGGGACTGGTTGGACACACTGAACACCTTAGCAGGAAATACAAGTAACTTTCTGTGATTGCAGTTTCACTGCACAGTCCTGATGACCAGTCTCGTTTCAACTTGTAAAAGCTTTTGCTTCATAGGGAGGGAGGTTTGGTCAAGAATAAAAAAAGTCATTGCATTGCACAGTTATTCTTGTAACACCCCTAATTTCCAAGTGCCTTTGCCAAGGAAAATACCATAAACGGGTTTTGTGTGAAACATGGAAATAAGCAAAGAAGCAGAACTAAGAATTACTGGCATAGACTAATTTGAGATGGGAGGGAAACTGCAAACAGAAATGAGGGAATACAGCAAGGGACATTGGCACAACGCTGTACGGACATTTTGATGAGAATCCAAACTGCCCCAAAAAATTCACTGAAACCAGAGTGATCTCAGATATTTTTTTAGCACTGATAAACTGTGTGGATGCCAGCATCTGAACGAAGTCGCAACTTTTCCGAAGAGAAAAGAAGGAAAGAAAGTGAAGCGTTACGAAGATCCAGGCATCTTCACGTAGAAAGATCAGCAATATAGGAGAAAGAAATGCCTTGTTTTTTTTCAAATCCTCTGCTAAAATTACCAGGAATCCAGACTTCACTGGAGCTGGATTTATTTCCTCTGTAGCTTCTGCTCACAGGGACTCATGTTGCCAAGCATCAGGCACACACGGCAGAGCCAGGGAAGTCCGGGCAGTTACTGGTTTTAATTGTTACCTGAAAGTGTGGAAGGTGACCTCACCTTGAGGTGACAGAGATAAACCAGGTACCTCGGGCACTGTTACACAGAGACAACTTAAAGTCAGCGTGTGCCTTAAAGCAGAGAAGGTTATGTGGGCAATTTGACACAGGCATACCTGACATTCTTCCCAAATTGGAGTGAAAAGACCGGCCTGTGATTTATAAAAGAGGAGACAAAGCTGCACAAAGGCCAGGGGCAGGAAAGAGATCAAAGTCTTAAACAAAACAAGCTTTTCTTATCAGATTGAGGTGCTTTTTCATTTCAGAAAACATTTAAAATATTAACTTCCAGCAAAAATCATACATTCAGAATCATCTTCTGAAAAAAAATGAACCCTGCATTAAAGAAGCTTCAGTTTTCTTGTCCTTTTTTTGTTTGTTTGATTGATTGATTTCCTTTATCTCCTTTTCCTCTTCTTTCACTTTTTCAGTGGCAAAATGGAAAGACTAAGAGAGAGCTAAAAAGAGAAAATGCCAAGCAGCCATAAAGAAATGTGGGTATTTTCTGTATAAATGCTGGTGAAATACTTTGAATTAATAACATGTTTATGCTGTATGTAAAGGCCTTCAAAACAAAAACATTTTTAAAGATCATTTTTCTATCCTCAGCCCTCCACAAGCCCTGTAATAACACCCTGAGTTTTATGAAGCATTTCTGACATTTCAAAATTGTCCAAACTGCACTTGAATAAAATCATAGCAATTACATTTGAAACAAACAATAATCCTGGAGGTCTGAATCCCTGAACTCAGGTGTCACTCAGTATCGGTTTGAAAACAAAGAGCAAAACATGATTGTTTATTTCTTATTTTCTTTCCAGCTTCTCTTTTTAAAAATGACATTTAGGGGGGTACAGGGCTCACTGTTTGTTATTCCTGCCTAGTGCCCCACACTGAATGGCAAGCAGAACAAAACACTTGCTACTGCCAATCCATGGCCAGACACAGCTATAGACAATAATTTCCAGAGTTGATAAACAGAGTTTATTTCATTAAATGGCTAAATATCTTGTATTTGTGTTTTTCTTTAGAGTTTTCCAGTTCAGCCATGCTCTGAGATTTTTGCTCAAAGAGCAAGTCTCCCAAATACTGCAGTTTCTGACAACCCCACTCACTCCAGGCCTGTGACTCTCTTAATTCTCTCCAGGCTGCCGGGAGGACAAGGTAGAACAGCAGTCAGTCAGAAAGACACACTTATTTTCATCTCTCATGCAGCTGATATCTGAGAAGAACATCTCAGTGAGGCCCTAAGGGCAACAAGGACTTTGATTTATTCCAGAAACTGCTTTCTTAGACAAGTTGCTCTCTTGGCAAAATTTAGAACAAATTCTTGAGCTATAAAGGCTTGGGGAAGGTTTTGACTTCCTGCCTCACTTGAAGAAATACTGTTTGCACTGTATTTTGTGCGACCCTCTCAGCCCCCCAGCAAGTTAGCATTTCCTGATGGCACATCAATCTGTTGCCTTCATTGTTCATAATATCAATAATTATTATGCAAGCACAAGATTGAAGAATTATTTCAAATCCTCCTTAGCTTCAGTACCAACAGGAAAAGGAAGCTACAGCAGGAAAACCCTGCAATTACTGTTGTGGATTCCCGGTAACATCAGCCACACCACATCAGTACACTGTCTTCCTTGTTCGTCTTCTCCCTTCTGCTCAAATATCCTCTGGCTGAGCCAGCTCAGGGAACAAAAGCTGGGTTAGACATTGGTAGGAGTAAGAATAGTATTTACACTGGCTAATGAAACACGGCCAAAGATACTGACTGTCATGCTTCAAGGGGATAAACTGGTCACAAAAAAATAGCTACCCACCCTCAACCATACAACACTTCAGTGTGATTACAGTGGGAACACTATCAGCACTTAAACCTTTCCTGAAACAGCCACACCTGGGAACAGTGTCAAGAAAAATCCTAACCAGACACCTCACTCACCCCTTCTGTACTTACAGCAGTGCAAAAACCAGGCAGAGCAACAGTCCAGACCAACACAATGAAAGAGTTTTGCCTTCCCACTTGAAATGCTGGCAGATGAGCCACGAGGGCTGCTTGCTGCAACTCGTGCCAACACAGTAATGGGTGTCTGTGAAAGCACTCCAGTTACTTTGCAGCATATTGTCTGCACATCCACCAGGGCCCCATGTCACAGTCCTGCACACGCTGCTGAACTCCACTTGTTCCAATCGCTGGTCCTGCAAGCTCAGGCTGCCTTCATAAAGTCTGGCAGTTCTGCCTGACTCAACACATTAAAGGCCCCTACCCAGCAGGACAGCAATGCACACTCTCAGAGGCAAATCTACAACTCGGGCTCTCCTCCTCTGTCTCTACATGTGCCCCTTTTATTCCTTCAGTCAATATTAAATACACCCCTGAGCAGCCACTTCTGTCTCTGCTTTATTTACCAGGCAGCAGAAGGATTTATCTGGCTGCCTGTGCTATAGATTTAACCCATTATCTGAGAATTAGGCTTGCCTTTTTATTTCAAACACGGTTTTTAATAACTACAATCGTTCAATCACAGTGGAGATGTAACTTATGAGACGCTGCCTTCTCCTGGAGCTCTGCAAGTTCTGAATCAGAAGTAGCTAATATGAATATTAGTCACCTGGCTCTCCCTAATTCTTTCATCTATTCTTCTCTGGTAATAACCTTTCCTTCCAGAGTTGACCTTATATTTATCTGTAAATCCTGGAACATCCACAAAAGGCTGCAGAAGCAATACAGAACTAAAAATGTTGTACAACCAAACCATCTGCCTTATTTTGGCATTCTTTTCAATACTGCCCTATCTGTAATATTGCAGAAATGAAGCACATACCATGTAGTGCCTTCTTTCTTAGAAAGTTGGGAGTGAGAGATTACAATTTTAGAAACTAATGTAAACCTGAGCTTCCTCAAGTAAAGTATGCTGATGTGTCTCAAAACTTCAGCTGGCCTAAACACTGTAAGTAAACACTGTAAGAACAAGATTTCTTAATTCTTTTTTTAAAACATTCTCAACTTTTATGAACCAGATCCAACAATTAAAGAAATCCAGGGGTTTGCCTGCTTATTTAGCTTTTATTTTTATACACACAATTACATATGTGTATATAATGATAGAACTTTACCAGAAAAAATGTTTCCCATTTAATTTCTCCTCACAGGAAAGGATGACTGTAAATTCCAGAGTCAGAGAGGTTTTGTTCAAAATCTAAATCAAATGATGGCTTTGACAAAAAAGTACAGAGGTGAGCAGGAAAACTGCTCATTCCTAAGAACAAGAGTAGATCACCTGTATTTCCTAACATCTGTATTTACACACTGGAAGATGTTTTAGTTTTAGTTTACAAAGAGTCCACCAGATTTATAAAGTTTTTTATTAATATGGACACTGCACACAGAGCAGCACTACCAGCTGTCCTGGATGAGTGCTATCCGATGCGATGGATAAACCCCACGCCTTTTCCTGTTGAAAACTACACACACAAACAAATGGGAACAATAGATTGGTCAACTGAGTCAAGCTTTCCCAAGCCAGCTCATGGCTGAGGGCTGACTGTTGGGAGGCAGATGAACTGGATTTGAAGCATCAACACAGGAGAGACAAGAGACAAGAGCTGGGCTCAGAGCCAGGGACTACCAAAACCATTGATTCAACCCTATCGTGACACAGGTAACCAATTACCCTGAAAAGGAGATGATCTGTCCCTAAAAGGCAATTCCTAAGGACCATTGCATAGGATGACTTCCCACAGAAGCCAACATTGGCTTATGGTTTAATTTCCACAGCACAGAGATACCTGTGGGAGCTCAGTACTGAAGGCAGGGTAAATAAACCAGGCCAGAGCTTGTGTTGTCCCTGAATCCAGCTGGATTCCTTTGGTGGCTACGGGGAGCAGAGCACGTATCTCAGGTAAGGCTGTCTGCCTTTTCCTTTGCCTGGTCAAACAGAAAGATTTATGGAAGCCCCTTTGCCATACTTGCAACCTCAAGGAGAAAGAAGTATGTCACCCATTCCTGTGCTTTTCCAGCTTTCCCGTGTTATTCCAGTTTCAGGTCTCAGTCTGCTTGTCTGTGAATTAACAGGAAAGAGCCTTTGCTGCAATGTTAGCCAAAGAAAAAGACATTGCAACCTCTGAAAATCTTCAGAGGGTGATGTTCTAAGTTAGGTATGATTTGCTGCTCCTGAATTAGGATCTTGGGCTCTCTGGACAGTCTCTGGGAGAAGACATACATGCTTCCAAAAGGTTGCACCTGGATTGGTTGTCTGCAGAAGACAACGGGGGTGCATCTCAAGTTACTATTCCATAGTCAGTAGCTTCCTGTCCCACATTTAATTTGGAGTATTTTGCAGTGAGAACAGGGATTTCAGGCAGGACAGCACAGCCCAGGATGCACATCCTTTTCCTTATGTCAGCAATCAGCTCTAGGTGCTGCATCCATACCCAGGCAGGCTGAAGCTCCAAGATCTCCCTTTACCAATTCACTATATGGCAAAATTTGGTAGCTGGGAGTCAAATTCTCAGTTCAGATCATCAGCTACAGATCAGCCACTGCTCTACAGAGAAGGGATGGAAGGATGGAGTCTTTTGACACAGTTTCTGTCTTTCCCATCTCCCCTCCTGCTGTAGGAGAGGTTACAAACAAGAGTTGCATCTGGTTCAATACAGTGAAATATGACTTCAGACCCTCTGAAGTAAAAACAAACCAGTCTGAGAGCTACGATAGCTTTGAGGAAATCTATATTCAGCCAGGCACACCTAAATCTAAAAACATGAAGAGGCCGTGGCTTCCTCGCTGTCTGGGTTTCCTACGGAAGGGCGGACCCATTTCCAGATAGCATGGGCTTGGGCGGAGGGAAGCGGGAAAACACCAGAGGCAACAACATCTGACATGAGTCTTTGCTCTCCTGATCTTAAAATACAATGTGAAACCAGGGCAAGTGCAGAAACTGAAAACTCCAGCAGGGTTTCACATCAATCAGGCTTTTCAGGCTAAAGTGTATCAAAACCCAGGAGCGAGACAGCAAATGTGAGATGTCAGGACGATTTCTGAGATCAGAAGACGCAAGAGGTTTAAATCCACAGCCCTTACATTTGCAGTCCACCTCAGGAGCTCACACCACCCCTGCTCTGTTGCCAGACCCCAGGTGGCAGAGGAGGTGACCGTACAAACAACAGCTACCTTTGGGGCAAGGCCACTGAAATAAATGAATGCCACCAGCTCTTCCTCCGCTTAACAAGGGGCTCTGACAAGGCTGCACACAATGTTGAGAGCAGCAGGGATTCTTCCTCAGCAGGGCCTCTTTGCAGGCAGCAGCAACTGCAGGGATTTGAGGAACGTGAGCACCAGGAGGGAGCCGCTCTCGACTGCCCAAAGGAGGGGAATAACTTGCAGAGCAGCACAATGGCAATGGACAAAAGGCAAATTTAGACCTAGTATCAGACAGATAAATTGCTGAGAGTTCTAATCCTCAGGGATTGCATGGCTCAGTGCCCCCCTGCTGCACAGGCCACACCACCTGCTCTGCTGCTTGAGAGCAGCCCCTCCCTCGGCTCAAAGCACCAGGAGAGATGTAATAGCGGGTCCTATTCAAGCTCTGTGTCTGGAAACACACTTAGAAAGCAGGCACACTCCGGCATAAGCGCAGCCCCTCAGAACTGGTTGGCCCCTTGCAGCATCATAACCGGCTCTTGTCCTTTAGGATGCAAGTTCAGGTGCTTTGAATCATCTATGCATCCAGGCCTAGCCTTTTGAGTTCATTATTTTAAAGGCCTCATTAAATACAATCACAAAGTACTAAAACTGGTAAATTAAATCAGAGCTTATATGTCTCTACTGGTCTTGCCCATTTATAAAAATACTGAAGTAATAATAACATTAAACATCAGTTATAATAATAGGAGTTTAAGTCAGGCATGTTATTCTAGCTTTCATATATTTAAAATAAATATTAATTTAAACATAAGGGCATAGTGTTTCTTTGACAGCACCAAAGCAGAAAGAGATCAGGCCACCTTTTACGCTTTAACAGGATGAAGTGAAAAATAAGTAAGTTTGAACATTAGTAACTTCTTAGTTACGAAAATCTAAGTATTTATTTGGAACAACCAAAGAATCCCAGCCCATACACATAGTTTCAACTACACAGCACCACAAGGACTTCATTGATTCACCTTTTGAGTTTTGAAATATCTATGCTGGGCAAAGTTATCAGCTCCTCTATTAAGAGGACAAACAGAAGTAGAGATTTCAACCTCCCTTCTCCATTGCCCACAACCAACCAGTGTCTGGCATAAGCCAAACAGGCATACTCACATTCTGCTTTCAGAGGTGGTCTCAGCTTTGAGCTGCTCATTCAGGAAGCACTTCAGTCCTCATCCCCATGGGGATCCATTTCCATCCATGGACACATCCATGTCTCCATGGTGACAGCCGAATTCACTGCACTGATGTACCTATGAACCTGTGTAACAGATGCCAAGTGGAGTATATCAAAGTTACAGCACTAAAAGCTATTTGGATGTACTTGAACAAGCACCTACAAGACCTGCTACACCACTTAGACACATACAAGTTTGTGGGGATGGATGAGATCCCTCCAAGGGTATTGAAGGAGCTGGTGGATGTGCTCTCCAAGCCTCTTTCTACCATTTACCAGCAATCCTGGCTAACTGAGGAGGTCCCACTTTTCTGGAAGTTGGCAAATGTGACCAAGCCCATCACCAAGAAGGGCTGAAGGAGTCTCCAGGGAACTACAGACCTGGAGTCTGAACTCAGTGCCAGTGAAATCATGAAGCTGATCAGCTGGGTTGCCATCACATGGCGCATGCAGGACAACAAGAGGATCAGTCCAAGCCAGCACAGGCTGATGAAAGGCAGGTCCTGCTTGGCCAACCTGATCTCCTTCTATACTGAGGTGACGCACTTAGTGGATGTACTTACTTACCAGGACTTTAGTAAAGCCTTCGGCATCATTTCCCACAGCATTCTCCTGGAGAAACCAGCTGCTCATGGCTTGGACGGGTGCACTGCTCACCAGGTAAAACCTGGCTGGATAGCTGGGCCCAGAGAGTGGTGGTGGCTGGAGTGACATCCAGCAGGTGGCTGGTCACTGGGGGTGTTCCTCAGGGCTCTGTATTGGAGGCCAGCCCTGTTTATCGTCTCTATCTTTGATCCAGACGAGCGGAGTAAGTCCTCAAATGCTGTGTCCACTTCTGGGCCCCTCANTCTCTTCTCCCAGGTAACGAGTAATAGGACAGGAGTAAATGGCCTCAAATTGCACTACAGCAGGTTTAGATTGGATATTAGGAAAATGTTTTTTCACAGAAAAGGTTGTCAAGCACTGGAACAGGCTGCCTGGGGAAGTGCTTGAGACACCATCCCTGGAGGTATTTAAAAGACATGTAGATACAGCACTTGGGGACATGGTTTAGTGGTGGCTTGGCAGCGCTGGGTTAACACTTGGACTCAATGATCATAAAGGTCTTTTCCAATCTAAATGATTCTATGATTTACTGCAGGCTCACAGAATGCTCCCTTTTCAAATACTGGTGTTTTCAAATGCACAGGCATTTACAGTTCCCTAATTAAACATCAACCACATTACACATGCTATTGTTTGTAACTGTTTCATGCTTATTACTCTGAGATCATAGAAGTTACTGTCATCTCAAATATTGTGGCTTGCACACATTTTCAAGACATTTAGTCCCTCTGTGTTGCGTACAAGAGTATTTCAATACAAATAAGGATTTGGGATTATCGCTCTCTCTCTCTCCCGTGCTCTAAGATAATTGAAGGTTATATATCTAAGTTATCCAGTGCACCTACTGAGCTGTCTCAAATTCTTGCATACAGGCTTGAGTACCTTGCAGTCAAAATGTATTAGTTCAGGTCCCATACTACTTCTCAGCTGCAAATGATGAAAAAGCCATATTTACGCTTGAATGATAGTTTCATTATGACACTTTATTTTGGTAAGGTATCTTTCCCCAGTCCTTTTATTTCACATACTCAAACTTCTCTGGAAAGTGATACTGTCTAGAGTTATCAGAGGAAAGTTTCTTGAATTCTCATTCAACAACAGCATGTTGTTCACCTGGGACATATTAAGCAAGGTGGTTTAAGAAGTCCTTACAGAATTGAAAAAGTAGCAGAGTTTACCTCCTGGCAAGCCACTGTAATCCAAGCACTTCTCAATTTTACGTTGTTTTGCTTAATACTTCCTGAATTACTTCTTTTAAGTTTCTTTGTGTGAAGGTTATGCTACACAAAAGAAGGTGAGAGTAAGTTATTCTCTGTCATTTATGCTACAAGACTCATAATGCCTGTCTTTGTGAGGATTATATCCTTTCAGTGCTATGCCAAATAAAACACCTCCATGCAATGCAACTACCTACTGCTCCAAGTACTCAAACCAGTGTCAGTGTAACACAGCCCTCTCTATTTCTGCCCTATTCTGTAGTGCAATACTGCTGTGAAGACTTAAAAAGCTGGCATATTATACTCCCCGAAGGTAAATAAAGCTTCTCTAATAAGAAAGGCTCAAAGAGATTACACTACACCACTGCAGAAGCTGTATTTCAGGAGCTCGAGACAAAAAGAATCAACAAAAGGAGAGAAGGCAGTTTCATGAATGCATGGAAGACAGGGAAAATTGGATCCCTTTAATGTACAGAACGAGCTACATTTGGCACTTAACAGATTCAGTACTATGTCAGGAAACAAACCAAGCTGTTCAGGGCATCTAAGAAAGGCCCAAAATTTTAGGGTCCAATGAGACGGACCCCTAACTAAGAACACAGAACAGAAGAAAAGGTGAATAATAGACTTGGACAACCTTGCTGATGTGACAGCCATGAGTTCAAGTTCCATCAGATTGAAAAAAGCATTTGTGAGGGAAAAGGTTTGATGTTCAGCCATGGCATATCAGGCCACCTGAAAAATTTTGGGACAATACTATCATATATTATACAAGAGATATTTAAAACATACATTTTAAAAACATAGATTTAAAAATATATATTGAAACAGACTATTTTTGTAAGAAAAAGTGAAGGAGAGTATCTAATTTTGTACTGCAGGATGGCTCCAACAAATCTCTCCACTCAAAGCAATGCTAAACCTGCTTTTCTGTGCTGTCAAATCTTTTCAGGAGTGAGCTCACATGCTTTCAGTTCCCAATTTCTGTTCATTTTTACCTGGACTGTAAGAACTTCGATGGGCTCTGCTTTTGCACATAAACATCTCTCCTCAAAAGTGGATTTTGGGCCAAACACTTTGGAATTTTTACGAGAGCCAATAACTCAGCAGTTGTGATACCTCTCTTTTTACACTAACACAGCTCAAGTAACTCCAATTAACTTACCTCTGATTTATACCACTGCAGCAAGAGGTGAATTATTGCTGCAGCACACAACACACTGAAGGGGTTTTTATTACCAAATGGAGAACTTTACCAGTGAGGGAAGGGGAGAAGAGGCAGCTGATGCAGTTGCTGCCCCTCTGCTCCCCACCACGCTGCAGGTACCTGGCTGCTCCTCTGTCAGCTCCTGAACACTGCCACCTCACCCAGGTGATCTCAGGTGACCTGCTCCGAGGGTTGAGTGAGGGCAGACAACCAGAGGTGCCACCTCGTCAGACAAGCTGTCCTCACCTGTCCTTCCCTTGCCCTGAAAATGACTTCAAATACAGCTAAACTCAGTAATAATTTCAGTACACCATCCATCTTATAATTTAAACTACGACATTTCCAATTACTAAATAACACTGTAAAAATATTATTGTACGCAGAAGACATGGCTTAGGTCAAATTTTTAAGGGCCTGCCATTACTGAGTGTGTATTTTAGTCCCACTGTTTTCCAAGGATCAGGGCACTGTAATAAAGCCAGCATTACTAACCAGTCAGCCATGAATGATCTGCTCCTTTCCTAAGCCACGGAGAAACGTGCTAGAACTGCTATTAAGATTAATCAACAGACAATTTTGGTTAAGGCTTTACAAGGGTTTAAGAAAGTTTGTTTAGGCCTCAAAGCAAAGCCATCCGTCTGCTCTAAAGACTCACTGCTGGAAGGGTTCAGCTTTGAACACTGCCACCATTGTGGCCAGCCCTCAGCAAGAGAGCAAGCGTTATCCTGCTGCTGTTAAGAAGACAGATGGGCATCAGTTTTAAATTAACAGCTTGGAAACTAGACTCAACACACATTTCTAACTAACAGAACCTAAATAAAAGCAACAAGCAGCTGCTCCTCTGGAATATGTCTATCCATTTGCAGGTAAGGTGACACTGATCAAAACCTAAAATAACAGAATCCAAACCCAAGCTGGACATACTACCTTTAATACATTTCAGGTGTACCAAAATACCCAAAATTACGTGTCTCCAGGGAACACCTGACTCCATGCAACTTTCTGAATTGGGGATCTTAGGAGAAACTCTTGGAATACAAGCTGTCAAGTAAAGGGAAACAGCAAAGTCGACAGTCCTTGGTGTGACAGACTACCTAGTACTCAGACAGCAGTACCTAAGGCGTGCAGCCTCTCTAAGATGTGCATGATCTATGTCACAGGCTCTGCAGACCTCGGAGACCTTTTCCTGATAATCTGAGTGAATAAATAGTCAAAGGATAACACCACTGAAGTGAGGGTAGTTGTGCAATGGTGACACCGGATACAAACTCATGAGTCTGCAGAGATCTGTTATGAACTCAGAGAAGCTCTTGCCTTTCTTCCAGACTATAACTTCTACAGGCTGAGCTTTTTATTGCAAAGGCAAGCCTTGTTTCACACTGTGGGAATATGCAACACTTAGTAGGACAGTATCCCAGCTCACCATCATAAATCAAATGCTGCATGTATAAGCACTTCAGATGTTATTGGCAGAAGTAAAATTTAATATGCCTTGCCAGCAATGTGGAAAAAATTTAAGGTCCAATTCAATGAAGTCAGTGTGATTCTGGCCTGAATCACCCATCTGCTACCTATATTAAGTAGTATAACATTCTTTAGATAAATAAAATATATTCAATTTTTATCATGTTTGACATTTCTTACAGTGCTAAAATTTTTGTCATTTGTCAACCTGTATTTTTAGAACTCTCTTGGACTGACTGCCAGGACTCCATCTGGCAAAATGAGGGGTGCTCCTAATTCAAAGCACTTCAAAGCAATTCTCCCACATCAGTTCAAAGAGATCAAATTAAAGTGATTATGGGTGATTGTAAAAAGATGGATTTTAATTTTCTTTAAAAACATAAACAATGAAACAATAATTTAAAACTCCTTTATGTTACTCTGTCAGCTACCCATCCACCCACCAATCCTTTCTATGAAGTGCTGCATTTCCAGTGACTATATACTGAGCCAGGCTTAATATTTTAAAGGACTTACTGTAAATATTTTTGTATCTTTTTTGTTAAACTAATCAATGTATTACCCACACTATAAATGTGATTATGACCTGAAAAACACAGACCCTAAGGACAAGACAGACAACTAAGGTATCTATTCTGTTAAACATAATTTTTTTTTCCCCCTGGGTGAAGCAAATTTGAGTGAATTGGTCTCAGATACAAGCCCCACTCTAGGGAAGATTCTGGCTTGAAGTCTTCATTCCTGAAGAAAGCATACCAGCAACTTAAGAGCCACAAAGAGACCACTGTCTTCTCACATAAAGTCTCTTTCCTTTCTTGAATAATCAAAGAGATGCCACTTCAAAGACTCTCTACATGTACAAGTTACTGTCAAGTCTTTCCTAGACTTCGGAAAGGCAGAAAGCTCACCTGTCATGTCTCAAGCTACACGTGTCATCACTGGCAGAAGAATTCCCAAACAGGTCCTTCTAAAGCCAGGACCACGTTGCTTCCCGGAGGAAGCGCGAGCCAGTGGCAGGGCCCTCACCCTCCCTGGGCAGCCTACAAGAGAAGCACCTCACTGATGTGCACATCCACATCCCCCACGCAACCCCAAAGCAAGGCAGGACCTCAGTGACAGAGAATCAGTTAATGGAAATTTGAGTATTTCAGGCTCATCAGCTTCCCTTGGGACTTGGCCATCACTGGCAGGTCTTTGAGAGATATCTCAGGAGGATGTAATGGTTCTTGTTAAGATTTCCTGGAATGGAACAGAATTCCACCTATCCTCGCTTGCTCCCAATAGCATGTAAAAACTTAATTATTAGTATTTCTTTATTTCTCTCTTCAGTTTTCCGGTGATAGAGTAGTGCATAGCCTCATCAGCCTTCACCTGCCACTGGAACCAACTCCTAATCTCTTCCACTCTCCAGGAGTTGCAGTGGCTTGGATTTTAGAGTCTACACATGAATTGACACACATGCAACACACACACACGGTGCTACATCCGTAAGTATAAAACTTATCTAAGTCAGTGATTGCTCTTTGTCAGCTAACTGATTCGGGAAAGATAAAGCAGTTTGCAGGGAGGAAACGGCAAAGGCACAAAAGGCAGATACAGCGGTGATCTTGCTCACTAGCCAAGCACATTAGTTAATTTTAATCTTTCCTAAGAGCACATTATACCCCAACTCCTTATCTGCCCCATTTTTCTCCCTGTATCAGCCTTTAAGAACATATAAATCATAATGGAAGCATAACATTAATCTCTGTCACTTACATCACCATTACAAAACCAGTTATTAATATAAGCAGTCGAAGGTGGTTTCCTTACCCAGGATGCAGGATGGAAAACTGGCTTAGGAAAAAAATCTCATTTTAAGCCCATCAGCTGAGAAAGTCCTCTGTTCTGTAGATGCACTGGCTGGGGACATCCCCGAAGGCCCCTGTCCCAAAGCTGTGAATGACAGCTCAT
This sequence comes from Struthidea cinerea, assembly GCA_013397865.1. Classification (NCBI taxonomy): domain Eukaryota; kingdom Metazoa; phylum Chordata; class Aves; order Passeriformes; family Corcoracidae; genus Struthidea; species Struthidea cinerea. The sequence continues at coordinate 928,129 of VZTI01004081.1, read as the reverse complement.
GTGACAGGCACTATGTAAGCATTACATTTGACAAGTCGCACAAACTGCACTCAAGCAGATGTGGTGGACAGAAAAAAAGCTGGACAACAGCAACAGCCCAGTTTATTTTTTATTCCCTTAAATTTCTTTAGATTGCTAGCACTGCAAGCCTTAGCTTATAATTAATGGCCTCTGTAGTGCACAGAAAAGCCTTCCGTTGGTCTCATTACAAATACAAGAATTAGGCTCCAGATGGATTGACCAGTTCCAAGGTAACTAAATCTGAGTTTTATTTCATAACTAAGAAAGAATGATACTCTTCTTAAACCATGTAAAACTATTTTAGGTTTTTCTGCAGATTTCAGCCTCTTCCAGTGCCTGAGACATATAAGCACAAACATCACTACTCCCAGGCAAACCAAATGATTTGATATGATGTGAACCTTCTGCATGCCTTCAACATGAACACTAGGACAGAATTAGCCAGGCTTTTCCTCCAGTCATTCATAACACGCCAAGTACCTGATATCGCATCAGCCCGTGAAATCTATCTTCTGTGTTTCATAAATCAACATCATCAGCATAACCATGCAGTGAAATGAAGAGAGATTTGTCATTAAGGTACACAGCAGTGATGACACGCTACACAGTTCCAGCTCTCAAATCCACTCTCCCTGAATGATAAGACCAGCAAGTATTCCCATGACTACCCACAGCTATCATGTGACTAAAGCACGTACTTACACAGATACAACATCTGAAACCCAATGTCTTCGTTACATGGTTTAGCTCAGTATTTGTAACTTCATCTTGGAACTTCTCCAGATAGGAACACTCAGAACACAATACTTTAATTTACGTTTCTGAGCCTTTTGAGTTGACTTAATCTGATACTGTTGGCAGTAAATCTAGAACCTGTGCATTAACTATGCCTTTCTCCACAGTAGATTAACTCTGTGGGAAAAACTGCAGTATTGCAAGGCACTTCATGCCCAATTTTATAACTCTTGATTTTACATACATCTGTCAGCTGCATAAATTGTATTTTTGTTGTCATCACTGAGAAGTCAATAATGTTCACTATTGTTTCCACCTGTATTCTCTGGTATTTAATGGTAAAGTCTATACAGTAACAGCCAGAAAGGCAGTTTAAAATGTTTTACAGCACTATATACACAGAAATGCAACAAGGGCAGTGTAAATGCTGTAGACCTCCAGGAGCTTTTCTTTAGATTCTGTTAGGATGGATAGTTAAAAATATTCCCCAAACAGGCTACCCAGCAGAGCTGGTCTGTCAAACAATCCTGAAAGAACACAGTTACAGTCCTGCTGCTGTTCCAAGGTGTGCAGAAGCCTGCCAAGGCAGCAGTAGAATTAAGGTAAATAATGTACTCAGGAAATGCAGCAATCTCAGTCTGCCCCAAACGGTATCGATCTCACAAGCCCTGGCTTCAGAACAGGGAGAGTTTCTTTGTAATGCTTTATTTCTTGAGATGGTTTATGAGGAGAAATCAAACACTAATGCCCTGGAACAAAACCTAAATGAAGCATAATCCACCTTATGAGTTATAGCAAAAAAACATTCTGGACAACATCAGGTTTTACTACATGTAATGGCTTTATGAAATGTATAAATGTTATTGTTCTATAAAATACATTTTTCATTTCAAAAGGCAAATTATAATTCATATTTATTCAGGACTTTCCTTTCTAGTGCTTTAAACTTACTTTTAAAAGAAAGACGCAGGATTGCCAAATTAAAGGTTTATTATAGTGTTTTTATTAACAGACTTTCATTGGAAAGTTCTGGGCGCATTAACATAGGAGGCACATTGGCTTCGATGTTTGGCATTTGACAGTCAACAGAATTGCACTTCACTGCGATAGCCTTGCCACAACAGTGTGAACTTTCATGGCAACCCTCGGAGCGAGCCTCTCTCCCTGACCTGGTCAGCAGGTGCTTTTTATCATTTTGGTCAGCCTTCAAAACTCGGTCATTCTGCAAAGAACGCTGATCTATCTTGCTCTCAGCTTTCTTTTTCTGCTTTGACAGAGAGGCTTTCTTGCTTTCCACCCCATTCACTTCTGTACCACCCTTTTCATCACACTTGTCTGTCTGCTGACAGAATGCCTTTTGGTTATTTGAGACACTGTTCTCACATTCAGAGCAACGCACTATTAGAGGTGCTGCGTTTCGGCAGAGGAACTGTGAGGAGCTCATCACCTTTGGAACAGTTCTTACGTTTTCCTCTGGGTTTTGATGAGCGTGTGTATCTGTCCTGTTTATTCTTTGATGTGCCTGGAACTGTTGCACAGACTGGAGGAAAAAATTTTTAGGCAGAGAGTTTTGTGTCATCGTTCTTTTGAGCCTTCCTTGAAGGCAGCTGCAATGGAGGACGTGCTGGGCTGGATGCACGTAACCCTCGGCAGCTTGCTGTAAAGCATTTATAGGAGCTACGGAGCTTTGGATCGGCACGGTCCCCGGGGAAGGAGAACACTGGTAACAGAAGGTGTCACTTAACTGCTGACAGGAGTGCGGACTCCACTTCACTGCCACCTGCTTATATGCATCAGGACAGCTACACTGCCTGCTTTGAGAGAAAATCGGGCATATGGTGGGTTGGTCAATAGATGTCTGAAGCACAGCTGAACTAGCAACATTTTTGACACCTTTACTGACTTCACTATTATAGGCTGGATGCATAGGCACACACGAGTTTTGGGGCCTGCTGCTGAAGAGCTCTGAGCAAATATGAGTTTCTTCGTACGTCACTTTCTCCGCAGGGTTACAGATGCCGGTTTGTGACGCCAGAGGCTCAAGCTCATAGTGCTCATGCTCCATTTCTGGTTTCTGATTTCTGGAGTCCAGCTGATACTTGCTAACAGGATGTGATTTGTTTTGACTTCTGCCCCCTTGGGCTCCTGAAAAGGCCTGAGAGAAGGCATTACACCGCAGTTTTTTTGGTAGTGGGATCTGGCCACAAGTGCCCTGGGGCCCAAGGCATCGGCATATGCACTGGAAGAAGAACGTTGCGAAAGCCCAGCTAATGCACATTATAAGCATCATGAAAGTGCCAAGCTGCGTGTATGCCAACACTGTCGAGGGCATCATCATTGCCCCAGCTACAAATGTAGTCAAGGCAGCCATTGCAATAGCAGAACCCATACGGCTTAGAGAAAAAATGACCTTTCCCTCCCGGTCAGGGTCAGGGGCTAAGCGATAAGCCACTCCATAATGAACAGCAAAGTCCACTGACAAGCCAACAGCCACCGAGATTGTGACAGATTCCAACACGTTCAGCTCCCACCCAAGAAGAACCAGAGAACCTACAGTGACAAAAATAGTTCCAGCTATTGAAACTATTGCATAAAGGCTTATGATTATGTTCCAAGTTGTAAGAAGCATTACGCTAAACGCAACTGCAACTGAAAGGCCCATGGCAATCAGAGTACCATCAGAAAGACTGTCCTGAAGATCATAAAATTCAAGATTACTCACAAACCAACCATTGCTAAGACCTTCAGGAGCAGAACTAAGCTCACTTGAAATCCACGAGTCCACCTCTTTGTAGAACTGATGCATTTTCTCATAAGCCAGTGTGAAGAGGTAGGTGCTTTGGAACTCCAACACCACTGCCCTGATGGTGTCATTAAGGTCGAAGCGAGGCCCTGGGGTTTTGCTATCTAAATGGTACCCTGTGCTTCTTTCTAGCTCCATTATAGCTCTCTTGATACATAATTCAAAAACTTCCTGTTTGTATGGAAAGCTCCAGTGGCTGCAGCAGGGGTAAAGAGATGGCTCATCACAGTCTTGATTTTCCATCCACTGCTTAAATGTTTCAATGAAGCAGCTTGTGAAGTCTTGTTCTTCTGTCTGATAAAAAAAGGTTTGATTTCTTAACTTCTGACAGAAACGTAAAATCCAAACCTGTGAGGCTGGGCTAGCGATATTAAAACTGCTATCCAGCTGCAGCTTTCCTTTGCTTTTAGGGTTTAAAGGGTCACCATTATCCTCAGGTGTGACACCCCAGATTACTGTAATTGGCATGTGGAGCTCTTCTCCATGGTGGACACGTTCGAACATAAAAAGTTTTTTGTATTCTGCATCGTATCGTTCAAATGGGTGAGAAGACCTAAAAACCTGAAACTCAGAGAGCTCCAGTGATGGCAGCTTCATCTTTGGATTTACACACACAATATATGCTCCACCAATTGTTAAGGCAAGGAACCAGAAAAGCCAAATATACCGAAATTTGATAACAATGCATGGCAAAACTTTCTCAAAAAATATCCTGGATGCTTCTGAGACTGCAAAAATAATCTTGTGGAACATTTGGCACAACACTGTCCAGCAGTTTTTGTTGTTGTATACCCTCTGCTGAGGTTTCTTAAAGCAACTGAAAATATTGAGAAGATATCGTTCATGTAATACAACTACAGCAGGCAGCCATGTAACCATCAAAACATAATTCACCAGAATGGCAGTGCCAGCATAAACACCGAAACACCTGATTGCTGTGATATTGCTGACATAATTAGCATAGAAGGCAGCAGCGGTTGTAAAACTCGTGACAAACATGGAAAGAGCAGCGTGTTGCAATGTGATGCTCACTGTCTCAGAGGTTCCAGCATGAGGTTTATCAAACTTCGTGTAGTTCCACACATCACATAAAACAAAAGCATCATCTGCTCCAATCCCAACGAGGATAATCAATGCTGTGAGATTCATGAACGGAAAGAACTCAAAATTAAATACTACCCGATAGAGAAAATAAGAAATAATCAAGGAACTAATTATTGCAAACATAGTCATCAGCGTGATAAACATGGACTTGGTGTACACACACATAACTAATAGAACAATTACAATGGCTATGGCAGGATACACAGTATCCATCAACAGGTAATCTTGAAACAACCTATGTTTTATTCCGAACTCAATCCCTGTGACGGTTGTTACACCATCAGAAGCATTCCAGTTCTCAAAGTTATCTAGGTAAATACTCATCATGCTTTCCCCCTTCTCGGTCGGAGAGAAGAGCATGCTGTATTTTAAAGCTGGTAAGACATAGTCAGCTGTCTTTGGGCTTAGGAAATCCTTGTCCACTAGGTAGTGAAGGATCTGGTAAACAGCGTTGTACTTGGTACATTTGCGAGGCACGTTAGTACACTTGAGCTGGTCCTTCCTTTTGGCATTCATATCCCAGCAGTCCGGCCCCAGGGTCCCGTTGTAGTAGTATTTGGCACATGTGCGAAGCAGCTTTAGGGTGTGAGAGACGTCCCGTTCGACAATTTTCTGACACGATGACCTGTTGTTTAGAATAGCGATATAGTTGCCCAGTGTCCAGCTGGGACAGCACGAAGCAGCAGTGGCTCTCTGGCAGAGATCACCAAACTGGGAATGGGATCTGATCTGTATAAAGACAGGCAGGGAGAAAAATCCAATTTAAACGAGCAGTCTGAAACATTCAGTAACAAAAAAAACCAACCCAAAAAACTACTTACAATTATGAAAATTCAGTTTACAGTCCTTTGGGTGTTAACATTTTAAACTCTTATTTCCACACACACTGCTTTTGATCAGTATCCTCTTACATGCAGCAGACTAAACCAGCCAGTATACAGACTTGTCACAGTGGCATAGAATTGGCAGGAGATTAAGAGTATTATGTGAAGATCCACTGAGGTGTTCTGTTTCTTTCCAGACTGAGGACTGTTAACTCTCTTCTATTATCTCATGCTATACTCCTGAGAATAAACAATCAGCCATACATCAATGAAGTTCCATTCTGCTTGGAATCATATCCTGAAGTTCCTAGGAGAGGTAGGGACTTACCATCCAGAAAAGAAGGATGTGACAGCTTTACAATGACTTCCATCACCTCACCTCTCTTCTACAACCCTGATTTTATGAGCTATTGTACAGTGACAGGCACTGTCCCCACACAGCTCTGCCTGCCACCCAGGCACTGCATGTCCGTCAGTGATGCAGGATTTCCAAAGTGCAAGCACAGGATAATTCATTGTCACGAAGCACCCCAAAATAACAGGACACGCCTCTGAATGCTGCACCCACGGTGGGACAAAGTCTCAAGAGCTGACTCAGGAGTGGAGTGGAGGGAGCTGCAGCAGCAGCGAGGCCAGAGAAGTCACAGGGATGAGCAGGCAACAGTGGCCAGCGCAGAGGGGACAGAGCTGGGACATGGGGGAGCACTGCTGTTGTCAGCTCAAGCAACTGCCCAAAGCCCAGGAACTTTACAGAAATGATAGCAATTTTAACATTCTGGTTAAAGATTCTCCTGAACTAAATGAGTCTTAATCCCTTATAGGGATATTTTTCTTTTGCTTCTAGAATATTCCAGATTTAGTCGAAGACAGTAAGAGCACAACTTAGCTAAATAACCACAAGACACTTCTACGCAAACTGAAAGTAACTATAAACCAGAAGCTAAACTCTTAGGTAACAAGGTTAGATCAGGGAAATCTTCTCAAGTTGAGACAACTCAATCTTTGGAGCACGAGGAATAAAAGTCTCAAAAAACAGAACTTCCATTATATGTGACAAAGTAGAATTAGTCCTTCAAATAGTTAGATATATGTAGAAGTTCTGTTTCAATCGAGTTACACAGAATGAACACATATTAATACAGTCACATTAATAAAGCCATGTGCTTCAGATTTTATAGGACTGGGCCCTGAAACAGTTGTCCATGTATGCTTTAAATTCAGGTGATCTGAAAGAAACCACTTGGCCTCTTTTTACATTTTTTTTCTTCAGCAAAATTGCACGGGTTTATTATTAGCAATCCTTCATAATGCAGACAAAAAAAATGCACTTGGGGATTCTCTCAGCAGTTATAAAAGCTTTAATATGGACCAAATATTGTCAACCAGTTTCTGAACAATAACAAACTGGCATTCCAAAAAAACAGGATAATTCACATTTGATTGTTTCCAGATAAAAACACTCACACATGCAAACTCAGGAAAAACGGAACAACCTACTAAATAAAAGGAAGCACTGGAATAGCATATCTGTGTTTTTCATGGCACATCTCCAGGTTAGTCCTATGAGGATATAATAGGCAAACTGGGAGGAGAGGATTGTATTGTCTTCTCTATGTATTCAGGTTCAAGATGGGACAATGAGGTTTATATACTGTTCTTCTACACTTGCTGCAGGCCATAAACATTCACTGGCAAAGTAACTGCTGCCAAACATAAAGTAACATGAGCTGGCAGCTGGAAATTAGAAAGTAAAATACAAAACTTAGCTCCTGATAGCTCATTAAAATACTACGTAAAATGTTAATAGATTGTAGCATTGGGCTTTGTTGGTGATCCAAACGAACTGGAAAGGTCATTCCGGTGTTTCCAGATCTGGTCTGCCACTGGCATCATTTTAATTTATTTTGGATCAAGAAAGGAAACTGAACTGTGCAACCTGCACACATCTGTGGGCAGATCTGCCCAAATGGGTCTCTGCAGTGACAGAAAATCACAAATCCACTGCTTTGGGGAAGCAGTCTGAAGATATAATATACAGTCTTTGAAGTTTATAAAATAACTGTTTACAGTTTATAGGGAAAACATTCTGCAATTAACAGGTGAAAAAACCCCAACCCTTCTTATCCAAGTACTAAAAAATGAGAACACCTCCTAATAACTATTTTGTATATAAAGTTTCCATGAAGATTTTAGGACTAGCATATGCTGACCAGCTGCAGGATAGAGCCCCTAAGTGTCAGTAAAACCTATAGTTAAAGTAGTTACAAGCAGATGGGAATACAATTAATACACAGAGGATATGCTGTTAGTTCCATACTAAAGCCAATAGTAGCTGGTGCTGATATCCTGCTGATCATCAGAAAAATACATAAATTCTAAGGTTTGCCTTTCCAGAAAGCAGTGCCTGATTTTCCTGTCTTTGAATCCCGAGAACTTTGCCACTTAATTCAGCAGAACTGTGGCCCTAAACAAGCATGAACTCAAAACCAAAAATAACTACAGCCAGAAAAGACCAGGAGGTCACTGAAGTCACGGATTTCTTGTTATGGCAGCAGTGCAAGTCAGCATCCTCTCCCACCCTAGGGACTGGCTGCTACCAGAACTTAGCATTCAGAAGTGGGACATAGCACAGCACTTTGTGAGTTCTAAGAAGTGTTAGAAGTACTTAAAAACTGCTAGAAAGTGTTAAAATAATTCAAAATGTTATTTGTAAGAAACAAGCATTTAAAAAAGAAACCATGAAAAAAACTTCATCCCCTTCTGAGCCCTGAGTATCTAATTTTTATAATCAATTTGCATGCACAGACCAGCAGTAAAAGCAAAACCTAACCATATTAATTTGTTTTCTGTACTAACTAGCTAAAAATCAATGCTGCTACCAAAATGCACTGTTGTTCTGCTCAGCTGAGGTGTTCAATTACTTTATTCTTAAGTAAATTACAAATAAAGATCTACAAAAACATTATTTACAACAATATTCTCTACAAATATCTACACAACTGTGCGTGTATTTGACGCAGCAAACATTTCATTTTCTGAAGTGTTCTTATTTCAAAGGAAGAGCTGGTTTTATGGGGCTTGTTTGTTGTAGTAAAGTAGTTTCATCCTTCCCTCAGAAAGTATAGCAGTATTTGAAATAACACATTATTATCAAGGTGAGCAGATGGGGAGGAACAAAAGAAAAATTCCTCAGGAGTAATGCAGTCATTGCAGAGATATTCTTCAGAGGTAATTAACTGTCTTCTGGTAAACAGAATGATGTTTTTTAATTCAGACTGCATTGCTTTGCAATGACCTACACTGCCTGGGATTTACCTGCATCAGCTGCCTGTGTGACTAAACTTCTACAGTTAAATGCACAGATTAGCATCTCCTCCCTCAGTCCCAATTTTTACCCTTGTTAAAGGTTATTCTCCCCTGGTTCTCCTGATGGAACTGGTGATATGACGACTCCCTAGCTCAGCTCATTCAAAATTGAGCTGGGCTGCTTTCGATACTGTACTTTGCTCACCTGGCTCGTTCTGATTGCAAGAGATAAGGGATAACCACGAGCCATCCTGTCAGTGCAATCATCTCTGACGGGGAAATAAGGAACATTTCATGAGTGTGTGAGGACAAAACCCACCTCCACCAAGGGAGGCCAACCAGGACAAAATGCCTGTCAGCAGACTGCCAAGGAAGATTCATTATACAATGTTCCACCTCAACTTTTTAAGCAAGCAAACGATGGCTGTTGCAGAGAAAACAGTTTGGGAATTTGCTAAATTAATACAGTTGTCGAAAAGACAATGATTGATCTAATAATGAAGATATTTCTCATTAAATAAATGTGGTATAATATGAATTAAATTGTTCATGATTATTTTTGCTTTGGAGGACAGCAACATGGAAATAAATCGTTCAGTATTAACAGAAGAAAAACATACTCCTTCATTTCCATGCAAAGTCATCAGTATGTGAACCAAAAGTTCATGGTTACTCAGAGGTTCAAAGGAGTTCACTCCAGCAAGTGACAAGCTTATATTTTACAAATAAAGTTAAAACAGAAAATTATTATTACTCTTTAAGTATCATTATCCACATCTAATTAACGGGGCTGTATTTCTAGCTATTGTACCTATGTTCCTTTGCTGTCCATTTGCAACCTATTCTAAACTAACAAAAAAAAGAATTAATTTGAGTGACTTACTGGGTGTCAGAGAAAACTGCATATACTAACTGAAGGTGAAAAAGCAAGAAAAATCAGTTATTTGCTGGGAAACAAGAACAAAACTCCATGGAATAATATCCTGTGAGGAAACACACAGTAAAAATTAAGACAGTCCTCTCCTGAAGCAACCCTTTTCTACCCCATTCTGGATGCTATTAGTAGAAAATCCACAGAAATCCCTGTTACATAACCTGATTTACATATTGAAAGTTGTGTTTTAACTTCATGTGCATGCTGACTGACCATTTGGCAGGAGGTGAACCACATAAAGACCTCTCAAATACTACCGGATGGCAGTGGGCAGCAAAACAAAGTTTCAAATACATGCCCTGTACCTGCAAGTTAAACAAATGCCGTATTTACTTACCCTCAAGTTGTCTACATTGCACATTGACTTAATTGCATTCAAATTCCATAAATTCTCTCCTTCTGTTGATGTAAACACCACTCGTGAATAGCGATCACCTGAAATTACAGGAGGGGGTTTTCACTGATTGTTTGGGTGGGCCCGGTATCAAAGGCTGAGGCAAAATCCCACCACTCGAATGACACGCATGAAATCTTTGTCGAGTCATGGGAATTCACCTCCTTTTCAAGATGAGCTGTTTATCTGTAAGACCCACTCCACACGAAAGTTTCCATTTCCTTAAAGTGCTTATAGTAAATATGGCATCTTCAATACTATGTACCACTCAGAAGCTCTACAGACTTCTATTCAAGCAAACTATCTTCTAAAATATGACAAACAAATAAAAATCAAAAGATCTAATCAGCAAACTATGAAATTCTTGGCACGGCATAATGGCAGTACACTGATAATAGTAATCAAAGGCTGATTTAGTAAGTCATTTGGGAATATAAATAATAATTATAAAGCTGTTTCTACAAGAATGTTTTTGCTTTAGAAGCAAATGACTGCAGTGGAAATTGTTGTGATATCCTTGAGGCCATTTACAAGAATTCCACAGTTTAGACACATGGAGCTTAAATTACAAATTAAATCGCATTTATCAGCAGACAGATTTAGGAAAGGAAATAATTACTTAGTGGCAGTGAGATCTCTCTGCAGAGCTCACAAGCCAAACAAATATACAAACACAAATATATAGCACTGCCTAATGCAGTATGGTATTTTGGGTTAAGAAATATTATCACATTAATTAAAATATTCCAAAACCCCAAAAAGCTGCATTTTTCCCACTGCTGTGAAGCTGCAGAGTTTTTGCCTTTCACAAGACCGCAATGAAAAGACTCAGGGGTAGTGCTTTATGATCTCCAACCATGCTTTAGGATCAAGGGAACTGAAATGTAGAGATCCTGGAGCAGACAAAGAAAGATACCAGGAATGACAAAAGTGGGTCAAGAGGAAATCAACTGTTTTCTTTGCATAATGGACTGGCAAATTTTCCCATAAAAGCACAATTCCGTCATGACTGTCACAACTGAGACTACACAGAAACAGTAGAGGAAATAATGATAGTGAAACTGTGCAGGAACAGTGGCCTGGATAAGAGGAGTTAATTCCGCTTCAAGTTAATGCTCAGCAGAGTTCCAAGTTCATTTCCTCTTTGTTACTCATGATATGCTCAGTCTAATTTGGTTCTGTTCACAGGAGCAGAAATGATGACCTTGCTCCCATCCTCCTCAAGACCATACTGTAATTGAAAAAATGAATAAAAATCTGTTCTTCACCCCGGTTTTCCCTGGTCATTGCTCTCTTAGACGGAGTAATCTAAACAAATAATTTCACAATTGTGTTCTTGTGCTCTGTTATCAGTCCTCACATGTGGAAGTAGCCACAAAAGAGCTCAGGTCGTTCTATGAATAGAGGCAAGATCTGCATCTCAAATGCACTTTCTGCCAGAATAGCACTTATCAAAGTTCTGCAGTGTGCCTTGTAAGAAGTCAAAAGACTTTGTCTTTTATGTTCTCTAGTTTAACTTAGTCAGCTTCATAAGCCTACAGTGCTTTAAGGTGGGGATTTTTAATTTTTACTTTAGTTTCTTTGAGGGGGATGTTTTCTTTGTTGGGTTTTTTTGGTGTGTATTTTTTTTCCCCTACACAAACCCTAAATTCTGTACAAAATATAACCGGTGGATGCCTTTTAGGACATATACAGGAAAAGTATTTTGATTTAGGTTTTTTAGAATTAAGTTAACGGCACAGACAAAATACAACTTCTTCCCTGGTGTGAATTAAGCACTACCTCTCTAGTCGCACACAAAACACTGATTTTACAATGTTCAGCACTACCAAGAACTACTAAAATTCCTTACAGGAAATGGAAACACTTAAAGGAAGCACTTGAAGGAAATACAGTTTATTTTGAGAAAGAACCAATAGAACACAACTTTTCAGCCCAATTTTCTCAAGATTTCTGCACACAGAAAGAAGGTGCTTATTGTGTGTATATATTAAGTAAAAAATATCTTCCTAATATGGCATACAATGTACAGAAGAGTTCAGAAAACATTGAACTGGCAGAAGTTTTTAGCCTTCCTTCCATCATTTCTCCACTTACTTGGAATATCACAGAAAAAGGTATCCTTGTGGAAGTTCCAGTCTGCTTGCCTCTTCTCTCTTTCATAGTGATCATCTGACCATCTGTCATCTTGATGACTAAACCAGAATAAAGTTTTACTTCACCTTAGCGAAGAAATTATTAAAAGAAGCACCATCCAAACAAGTCACACACCTTAACAGCTCTTACACATGAGAAAACATATTTTTACCGATGTGATTTTGGTATACAAAAACTGAAACAGTAATTTACTTTTTCTTTAAATTAAGAGACTTCAAATGAAAGCACATTGAGTCCAGTACTGAAAATATTCATAGACAAAAGTAAAATGATACATTTTTTAAAAGAGCTTGCAATGGGAAATATCTAGCCTGATACGAAAGGCCTTAAGAACTGTAGATTATTAGATTCTGTATTTATTGAAATCACTGGCAGTATATATATTAACTTCAGAGGGTCCTGGTGGAAGCACGATGTACCTACAAAAACCACCAATAAAACAAAATGCATTTTCAATAGAAATTCTTACCTTTTAGCTTGCTCATCTGCATATTTGAAAGGATAGTTTGCAAGTGTTGCTTTGTACCCTGTGTTTTTCACCATGTTGTTCCATGTGACCAATCTCTGTCCTATGGCTGTCCCTCTCGGTTCAAAACCCTAAAGGGGAGAGAAGCACAAAATTCCATTAATGCTTTTCATTCTTCGGCTCAAACGGGAGAGCGGAAACACGATCAAAGTGATGGATAGTTTTCATTATGAAGCATAATTACTCCAGGCATCTACTTTTAGAGGTAAAATGCTTTATGACAGGTCAGACAAAATAATGACCGGCTGTAGAGAGTGACGAGGGATTACGAATTCTTGCACGTCCTACTGCTCTCCCTGAGAAGAGATGCTGATTTAGTCCATCAAAAGTTCAACACTTGGTTTTCAGAGGAAGGGCATTCTACAAAGTCCTCTTCTGTATCTCAATTATCACACTCTATTGATTAAATACGATTAAAAACTGTCAAGTATATCTTCTCTATTCCTCCAAGAATAAGGCAAATCTTTAAATAATTTTGAAAGTGACTTTGAAAAATTTTAACAACTTGGCTGTTTTCAAGAAATATCATTACATATGGATATGCACAGGTACAGATACACATACTGTACTATCAATACCAATAACTTACAGGAATAGTTTATATTTTTTTTGAGGATAATAATTAAATGCCACATTTTCAATTAAAAAATCCTGAAAGCTACTCATGCTTAAGAGAATTCATGGAAAGTGAAAAACGAGTGCAGTATTTAACAGAATCTGATAAAGATTACTTTTAGTCTTTCAATATGGCTATCACTTCATCCCCAGAAGGCACTCAGAATCCCCTCTCCTTGAACAGATCCTGGCCTTCACTCTTTGAAACCTGAGTTAGAACGTATGGTCTGTGCTGTACATCTAAAACTGGGATGAATTTACATTATTCAGTCTGAAGCAGTTCTGTTGAAGGACACATGACCTTAGAAAAATGCAGAGGGAATTGAAACTAGTGGATAACATTCTCTGATGGCAACTGCAGCTGTGTATTATCATTTGCTGCTCCCATGTCAAGGTTGGTCAATTGTCAACACTGTGTCACCTGCTGTACTTGCATTTGCTGTTTACTGGTTCCACTGAAAAAACAGCAAACAAGAAATACTTATTTGAAAGTACAACTGATTAATATTGACTTACCAGCAGTGGATCAGAGAAATCTGGAAGATCTGGAACTAATATTCCCACAAGTGCACACACCACTATGAGCACAGTGCACATGCCCAGGACCACCACGGGCCAGTCGGCGATGAGCGCGGCGTAGCTACGGGAGAGGAGCAGGGAGAGGTGCTACAGCAATGAAAGATGCACACAAAACGAATCCATACTTCTCTAAAGAGCTTTTCATATTATATAAAGAGCTTTTCAGACTATTATTTTTCCCCAGGATTCTGACAAAAATGCAAGCTTATCCATTATTGCAGACCACTAGAAGAAGATGCTTTGTTAGAAATTTAATGAGAGAAAACATCATTACTTCTTTTTTCACAAAATTAATTATTTTAAAGAAAAAAAAATCAAAGAAAGAAAAAGATCAGTTTTAAAGTAGAACTCAAAGAAAACATTTCCTCTATTTTTAAAACAGCCATTAAAAAAAATTCAAACCCTACATACTTATGATCCATGAAATCTTTTGTAGTTCAAAGACACAAGGAATTGGCAACATGATACAAAAACTAATCAACATTGATTGTCTAGTTGTACAGTGTAACATCCATCCTTGGATTTTAACACCTAGTTCATTCTAAATTTTATGAGTGGAAGAATTTTTATATTCTGCAAATACAAACCTAGTTTTCATTATTTTTGTAAAATATTTTTATTTTTGTTAATTCAATGGCAAAGTTCAGAAAATTAAGTGAAACCAAGAAATCTTAATTTCTAAATTATTTTTCTTACAAAAAAAGACTTGAATTCATAGAGTTTATGTTTCAAAAGCAACATTGTCTAATATTGGGAGCAAAGAGAACACAGGAAGACCCACAGAGGCATTAGGAAAGTAATTATAGGCCATGAATCCTTCTATACAAAGAGTCTCTGTACACACTAAATATTGATCAAGAAGATCTCCACTCTTATTTCCTCCTCAACTTACAAGCAGCATAACATGCAAGTTTATAGCAGAAAGCTCCTTTACTTACTTCTACTGTCTTAAAAGATTATGGCTCTTTTTCAGTTTTAAGAGCAACCTGCTAATTAATCACAATACAATTATCAGCTCAACAGAAATTTTCTGTCCTGCTGCTAAGAAGAGAGGGACTGTCCATCTCCCCACTCCAGCAGCGGTTTCCCAACATTCTGACTCTAAAATCAATGGCATGAGCAAGCTCATTCCTGTTTTTCCACAGCATGTGGAAATAGGCACCTCTAGGGGTCTAAGTAGAACTTTAGGGAGCAAGGAAATCCAAAGCACGGGGTGTTTTCCATTTCCCATTAGGTAAACATGGAATAACTCTGACATGCTCACACAAGAGGTTAATTAGCAAAAGCTTGAAAAGCAATCTCAAGTCAAAGTTTTCATTAAAGTCAGTCACAAAGGGGCAGCTTGCCAAATGAGCAATTGTACAAAGTAGAAGTGAAGGGAAGTAAATGACCTAATAGAATTTTCCTATTTATAGGACTAAATGTTTTTATAAACACCAAGCTAGACTGACTAGCCATTACAGACATTTGCTCTGAAGTCATAAAAGTTATACCCCAAAGATTTATTTTCCTATTCATCACTAGTGCCAGATTTACCACTTTGACATGTTGTCTCTACACTTCCATTCTCAGCTGAGCACTCTTCAACTGGGTAAATTCTTTCAGCTGTAAAAGAAACTCTGTCCTGAGTGTTTAATGTGATAATAAGCCACATACAGAAAACAGTAAGTACTTGTTTACACCTGCAAATTCCTTCTGTTTCTTGTACCACATACTGAAACTCAGATAAGCAAAGCTGACCTGAGCTGATAAAAGGACTGACCACTCTATATTTAATTTTACCTGTCTGAGCATCATTTAGTGCTGCTTAGGGCTCTGGCTCCAACCAAGTTGCCTAAAAACCAGCCTCAACCCCAACCCACCATACATGGCTAAAGAGATGGCAGGTTTTTTATTTTTTACCCATTAAAAAGCCATAAAATGAATTTAGTTACTTCTTCTTTCCTCTGAAGAGGAAGACACTGCCCTGACAGATTCAGCATAAATGACCACTTGCCTCAAAACGCCTGAGTCCAAGGGGAAAATGCTTAAATCAATTCCTCAGTGGAGGAATCACATTCAGAAAGGATATCCTTAGTGCTAAGCACATCCTTTAGCACTTTTCTAAATCAGGAGAAAACCTCCCACTTTTGGATGCCTAATTAAAACTATTTTTTGGTTGTGCAATGACCTAGACATATATCCACACTGATACCTTTTCTTCTTTCATTTTCATCCAAACTATTCCAGCACTGAATGATGAATTCACGTTAAGTTTCACACTGAGTGAAATACCACTTTTTATGCCATTTTGCCCTGTTTTCAGTCTGTTAGAATGGTACTCATTTTGGCTAGCTACATACCATTAAAATGCATACAGCTTTAATTAATTTATTTCCTCCTGATGTTCTTCACACACCTATAAAAGGTTTGATTTGTTTTTAGTTTTTTCTTCATGTTTTAAGTAATTCAAAATGCTTAGGAGATACAGTAATTCAGTCTGTATTTAGCAACACTAAAAGCACCACTGTTATCAAGCAATTTGTCCAAAGGTGATCCAAGACCTCAGATGTTTTCTTCAAAACGAGAAGGTAAAAAAGCTAGTGTTTAGTTTTTCTTCCCATTTTAAGCTACAGTGCAATGTGTGGCTAGAGTTAAGCTTTTCAATTCAGCCCCTATGTACAGATGTCCTCAGGTTCAGTCACTCCTCAGGCTCATACAGAGACAGAAATGTACCATATACAGTTTCTGTATTGTAAAAAGCTCACTCTGAGCAATAGATATTTGTGTGACCCAACTCATATCAACACACAGACTTCTGTAACTCACAACAGATACTTAACAAACAGCCCTGCTCTCTACTGGCAGCAAATCCTAAAGATGGATTGTGTTTTTAATATATTTCACTTGAGATGGTTTCTTGTTGCCATTACTGATGCACTGACACTTTTAGATACAATGCTGTTATTTTCTATGCCCTGCCATGCTACAGAGCCTACCTATAATCCAAACCCAGTGTTCTAGACTGCATGGGGTTTTAGGAAGAATTAAAAACTACTATGATGAAATTTTCTGAACTTGTCTGTCAGGGTCGTTTATCACTATTGATGATACAACCAAGCCACTTCTCAGAGCAATCCTTAATCAAAAAAGTACTGAGGCATGGAGTTTCCAGGCACAGACTGTAATAAGAATGCCATAAAATAGTTGAAAACAAGAAGCATTGAAATCGGCATAGATTTTTAAATTCTGGCCTATTATTAATGAGGAGACTGCTTTTCTGTCTGCAAATAGAGCCTGAGTTTGGCTGCCTTGTGTGTTCCATCCCCTTCCTGCTCTCCCAGGATTCACAGATGTGTTATTAGGGATGTTAAGGAACTTATCCCTGGCTCCTTGTTTCAGTGTCTATTTAGGGACCCATCGGAGATCAGTTCTTCTAAATGTTGTTTGACCTTGCTGATGCTATCTGCCTCCCCAGTCTCCCGTGGCAGTTGCACAAGTTTACTGCCCACTGCCTGAAGAAATACTTTTAAAATCTGCTTTAATACGAATGCTTATTATTTTCTTTGAATATTCCTTATTCTTGCTTTGTATGGGGAATAACAGCTTTGCCATCACATCATCTACCACCTCAATAATTCCATAAACCTCAGCTGTGACAGCACTGGACCTTACCTTTTTGGTAACTTGAATGGTCTGGCTGGCCTGAAAGAAGGAAAAAAAGAGAGTAATTGAGAATGCATGAAATATGCATGCACACACCAATTTGTTTAATTATTCTCATACATGGTTAAGCAAATAAATTATAAAAATCAGATATTTTAGGATATGAATTATTTTGAAAGGCCCACAATCATATTCAATTGAGTCTTTGCAAACAAGTAGTTCAGAGAGTAATTACAGCTACAGACAGCTGGGTTTTCAAAACTGGAATTTTATGCAGCTGATTTTTGGGATTACTATTCCAGAGGCTTTTCCAGTTTTCAACAAGAGACCAAATAAACTAATGTGATAAAAATTCAATACTATGGAAAATCATGACAAAGTTTGCATATGATGGGAACAGACAACCACAACACCATGTTCCGACTGTAATTCACAAAACTTCCTAATTGTCCTTTGTAATTCCATTACAAAGAATTATTCTGGCCATAAATTCTGTCTTGCCATAATACAGGAAGTAGAATGACATAGGGTACCTCTATAAAATATTTTTATGCAAGTTTTTGTTAATTCTTAAAATGTAATATAAAGTATATTATTTTGAGGAGGAGAGAGCAAACCCAAGTGAGAATTATTCTTATCTGACACTGTTCAGCGGGCACTTCAATTTGTTAGCTACTGGACCAGAGAGTTTCACATAAATTCCACTTAAAAAAGTGTGAAGAATGTCACATCTTGACCTTTCAAGAATGTGACATAAAATCACTCCAAAGGTACAACCATACTACAGCTTCAGTTAAGTTATGGACTTGTTTTACCACCAAGGACGTATTTAATATTACTTCTTTAAAGAAGTACAGAAAGCACTGAATTAAGAAGCAGGTACTTGCATAAAATAGATCATTTAGTAACATCACACCAAGGTTGCCAAAAGCATAGATTTTGTATGCTTTCACACACAGATAAACAGTTCAAACTTCAGACTCCTCAGAGATTTTCAGAAAAACTTATTCCACTACATAGAAATGAAATTTGCTGTTCTTCAAAGCAGTAAGAGTTGTTTACTACTACACAGTAGTAAGAGTTGCTCCTTTATAGCCATGAGGAAGTTGGAGAAAAGCAGAATAACCAATCTGCAGTTGCAGTGACTCAAGGATTAAGGAAAGGTACAGACAATGATTCTCTGTTAAATTCAGCCACAAAAGTTAAGACTAAACTTATAAAGTGTCACCAACCCTCAGACAAGATGCACAAATCTGACTTTCACACATACTGAACATACCCCATTTCCCAACTAATGCCAAAAACTGCTGGTACCACTACAACAGACTCACCAGCAGCCAGAATGTAGAGAAACCCAGCTAAACTGAGTTCTGAAATCACTTTGAACAGTAAGTTTCCCGGGGCTGAAAAGAAGTTGTGGCAGGCTCGGGGGACTGCTCATTATCTGATCTACAGCCTCAACCACAAACCCAACTTTTCCCAACTCAGGCTAGACTGGAGGATAAGAAACCAGGTACTGAAGTCGGAACTCACTCAAGCTGAATCTGAAGTGAGCAGTTACGGGACTCTGGATGAAGAGTCCCTTTCATGGACTTAGACCCACACAGAGCACTCACTGAATGTGCCTTCCCAACTGTATGGAAAAGGGGGCAAAGCCACAGTGTTGGGAATAACAATTTTTTAAACTGCAGCACAGACTCCTAGGTTTACAGATGAGAGAGAAACACAGACATATTTACTGTTACTATTGAGATTCAAACATGGATTTCTAGCTTTCATTTGTAAAGATCTGAATTTCCATATATATTCAGTCACTCGTTTTTGTCTGTGCCTTAATGGGCTCTACCATGAGCAATAATATCAGACAACACTTTGGCACAAGCAAAGCCACCCAAGGACAACGTATACAAAGGACAGGCTTTGTATTTGTGCTGACTTCCATAAAGGTTTCTATGACAATTCCAGCTCATATTAGCAGATAAAATTGTTTTCTTCTGCATGGGGGCTACTTTAAAATTAAGTTTGCCTAATTTGGTTTACACAAAATAGGTAAAAATACCAACACAACCATTCCTCATCCTCCCCCTTTCCCATCAAAACCAAACTACATTTCCCTCTGTTTCCTCCACCTGCAAAATATATTCAGTGCTGAACAAATGATGATGATTAAGTTCTTCAAAGTTAAGGAGGGTTAAAGGTCACACCTGCTATCAAACTGTTTTGTTTCAAAAAGCATGCATTGAAAAAACCTGGGTACACCCGGGTGAATTCCAGCAGCGTAACCAATCCCTTGCAGCTGTTGTGATGACTCTATTATATTGGTCAATAGGAAAAGTTATCCCTGAAAACTATGCCCCAAAATTCTTTAGTTATGCTCTAAAATACAGAAATGCATGGCAAAACCAGATCTTTCTCACTTAATTAATGTTGCTGTATCTAATTTTTGAAGTATTATACTTTCATTGAGCCAGTTTAAGTAACACCATCAGCCTCCAAAAAAAAGTGTGGACAAAAGAGTCCTCATCAGTTTTCATGAGAAAGAAATGGTGAATTCCATTCTTTTGCTGGGACAAAGGCCAAGTTGATCTGTGTATTAAATTACCTTTGCACTTAGTTCTCACAAGTCTGATAGCAGAAAGGGACAATCACAGTTGTTTGTGACAAGACCAGCACAACCAAGTTACTACATAAACTGCAGTCACTGATTAAAATCTAATAAACACTTTGCACCAAGAGGGGAAAAGAAAAAGAGGAAGAAAAGGACCAGCTCTGGTCTACCTCCATTTACTGTGAGTGTCAGACCCTGCTCAACAGATGCTTTGCTTCATTCTGTCCTTTCCTAATGGCAAGTTTTGTCTGAACATCACACATTTAAGAAATACATAAAGAAAAGATAAATAGATTGGTTGAAACCCCCAGATGTTTCTCAATATGAAACGTATTTTGGATGACCAGCATCGTTTTATGTAAGATGGTGAAAAGGAGGAGCAGTGTCTTTAAATAGGGCTGCTGTAACACCAGCAAGTTTACTCTAGGAAATAAAGAGCATCAGGAGGATTGATCAGGTTTGGACTGGACTACTACAGCTCTAACTACTCACCTTTCCAGCCTAAATAAGCACTTAATCTCAGTGTTCATACCAATATTTTGAACAGTGAGGTAATTTGTTCCTTTGTGTATGTACCTACTCAAATAGGGGCAGTTCACAGGTATAAAAAATATGATTGTTTTACATACTTTTCAATCTGAGAAAGACAATGATCAGTGCTTGAGCTTCCTTGAGGTGAACATGCTGTGCCACACGACAACATCCTGACTTCAGGTTGCCCGGGAAGCCAAAGTCTCCTTTTGATTACAGCAATGAGTTTTCTCATGGAAGTTAACAGGGTATATCAGAGAGGGGAGTTTGGTCCTAATTGCAAGAATCATAATGGAAAACAAGCTTTTGGAAATCCTATGTAGTATTAAATCTAGTTTATAACCTTCCTGTCACCTGGACATCACACGGCACAAAGCAATGTTTCAAAACATGTTCCTCAGCGTGGGACTGCTGCAAATCAATTGAACACTTAACAATAACACTATGGCTGGTTTACTGCACACGCAGCGTGTTTCATTCATCTGATGTATTCCAGGGAAATACAAACCTGAATGTGTCAGAGGACAATAAAAGTATCTAGATATTCCAAGATACTCTTTTCCAGGCTTTCTTCCCAAACCTCGATTGTGAGAAAAGGTACCAATGTAAACAACCCCTTGGCCTCACACCCCAAGGAATCAATATTTGCTGCTTCCGTAGTGGGTGCAAGAAACCCTGCAAACGTAGCCCTGAAATAGAAAACTAGGAAAACAGGCTGTGTTTTGAAGCATACTTCGAAGAGTTTTTTAGCTGTTGTGAAGCACCATTTCAGAAAAGTGTTGAAAAAGCAGCTATCAATAACCTAGGAGGGTGAAAGAGATATTATTATTGTAAATAGGAACATTCCTGCTTACACTGACAGTAATGTTCACTGGGGGTCTTTTTTTTTGAGTCAGTTAAAAAGCATCAACACATTCCAAATCATATCTTCATACTAACGTACCCAAACATTACCTTCCTAAAATTTCTATTACAATTCTGGATACTGCCCTGGCTAAACATTTGATTTCTGATGTATTTCATGTCACTTAACTGCAATTAATTTCTATTTCACCACGTGCAGATGTAGAGACTGGAACTTGGACATAGAAGGGCTTTTCCTCCTTTTTTCCTGGGAGGAACAACAAACCAGTTAGACTTTAAGCTGACATTAATGCCTACCAGCCTGACATGGGGCAGCACAAAGGCACTGCCTGGGGTTGTTGTGCCCTATTTTTAGGTGCAAGGAAACAACAAACAGCATTGGATAAATCTGAAACTGCCAGTGTGGGTGCTTCTCCTCTGCTTCATTCCTGGGAGACAGGAGCTAAGGGGAAGCAGAAGCTGCTCTCTCAGCAGTGATATCCAGCTGATTCTGGTGCTTTGCTGCAGCTGGGACCATCTCCCAGCTGAAACCAGCACTAACTGAGAAGTACTACTCTTCTTCACACCACTGCCTGCCATGAAGCAGTTTATTAGGAACCCCCAGCTGACTGGACCAGAAGCATCTCAAAAAGATACACAGCTCTGCAAGGTGCAAAATCTTTGACCCATTTTTCCTATTTAATTGCAAAAACCAGTGTCAGACAGAAAAAAAGTACTGACTGCTGGACAGATGCCATCCCTCAGCAAATCCAGCTGAGATCCATGCTCAGGGACATTTGGATATGAACAGTGACAGCCAACCATAATTTCAGGGCTCAAACTCAGGCACAAGGGTAACATGGAATTAGTCACTGACAGAAATTTGACAGTTTGGGAAAAGCTCAATCTTCCAAACAATCATTCAGAGAGAACCGGTCAGGTAGCTGGTCTCCATCATTTTGGTGCTGAGCCGCACAAAAATTCGAAAATAAATGTATACCTTACTGGTATTTATCATAAAGGCCTTTAACAACATAGAATCACGGAATATCCTGAGATGGAAGGAATGAATCAGGATCATTGAAGTCCAACTCCTGGCCCCGCACAGGACAACAGATTCATTTTGCACTCTTGCTTTTCACTTAAAGATTCACTGGAGTCAAAAATGGTAAGTTGCAATAAATAGCCGTATTTACTGGGGGGGAAAAAAAAAAAAAAAAAAATAGAGAGAGACTCTCCTGTCCAAGGATTATGAGGTGTTTAACCTCAACACTCAATGCTTTACTTTGCCAGAGGGAAACTATTCCCATTGTTGGTAGATCTGGTTACCAGAAGAGATAAAACATAGCTTTTTGTCATTATTACAGTCCTGGATAAGCTAAATCCCTGCAGGATAGAATGAGATACTCATCATATTGTACATTCTCCATCAGATCATACAATACAACCTAAATCCCTGCACAGGAAGAAAATCCTCATGTTTTCAGAATGTCATTGACCCAAGAGAACAATTTGAATTGCTCCTAAATCTCACGCTAGCTTTTGCTGTTATATCACACCTATGCGCGTTATCACTTTAACAATCACTCAGACAACAAACCCAACAGATTAAGTTGCCAAAAAAGTCTTTATAAGCCTCCCAATTAATTTTTTTTTGCTAGTATGAGCAGTTTTCCATGATTCTAATAATGAACTCTATCTAGTTGTTTTTTAAACATGCAGTGTTCATTTAATTTGTCTGCACTTAGCTTTACTTGTTTACATCTCTAAGGAACAGGACAATCCACAGCAAAACGATGTTGTAAAGGAGACAGAGAATTCAGTTTTCTGGTAAGTTGCTTTTTAAAGGTTTTATTAAAAGCAAGAAGAATGCAATTAATTTTTATGGGTTTTTTCCCCACATAAAATATCAGGGAATAATCCAAAAGGATTTTATATTTTTTAATCTCTAGATTATCAAGGTGAAATTATCTGAAACTAACTGCTATTTCATCCCATTAAAATGTGTGAAATGTCAATATTGCAGCTTTTCTTAATGTTGTACATATGACCGTTCTTTTGCATAAAATTAAACAAAATGCAATTTAGCAGACTAAAAATTGATACACTATTTGGCAACTGTATTACAGATGTCAATTCACATTTTTACAGTTCAGACATCAAGCTTTATAAAGGTTCTTGTCTGCTTTTCCTGTGTTCTTACCTACCTCTTCAATTCCAACTGAGCATCTGCTCTATTTTCACAGCAAATACGAGCAAATAACATTGCCTTTCTGTGAGGAAAGCAATTGTGAGGAAGCTGTTAAAAACTATAAAATCATTGCCTGAGTGATTCTTGCTCTGTCTGATACAGATTTAGCATAAAAGTGTAAGCTTTACTGACTTACAGCATGCCCACTGGATAAAATCCTACGGAAATGGGCAAACCCTACATACTTAACCAAGCCAGCATTTCACTCACTTCCTTTCTGCTATGAAATCAATATTATACTTTATTAACCTACTCTGCAAAAATAACAGGTAGTTTTGACATCTCCCATGAACAAACTTGTGGCTCATGCCAGAGTACAACAGGGAAATATGTTTCCATCGAGGCACCAGAGATGGGAAAAGGTCAATGCAATCCTATTAACATCCTATATGTGTGTATTTTCATTTGGAAGTTTAGTAACAGCACTGGGAAGAATGTCCTAGGAAGATGGGTTGAGGACTTTGGACTTGTCTTATTTGGAGAAAAGGAAGCTGAGCAGTGACCTCATTGCCCTCTACAGCTCCTTGAGGCAGGGAAGTGGAGAGGTGATCTCTTCTCCCTGGGATCCAGTGCTGGGACATGTGGGAATGGTTCAAAGCTGAGCCAGGGGAGGTTTACACTGGACATTTCTGTATCTAGAAGGTGGTCAAAACCTGAACAGACCTTCTCAGGGAGGTGTTGACGCCCCAGTCCTGGCAGTGTTCAAGAGGCACTTGGACAATGCCCTTAACAAGATGCTTTAACTGGGTCAGCCCTGAATGGGTCAGGCAGTCAGGTTAGGTGATCCTTGGCAGGTCCCTTCCAACTGGAATAGTCTATTTTATTCTATCCCTGCATAACTCATCATATGCTAAAATTAAAACTTCTATAAATCTATAACATACAGGTGATTTAAAATTGAAATGATCCTACTATAATAATCTCCAAGGCTGGGGGTTTGTTGGGTTTTTCCCCCCTCCCCTTCTCCTCACCGCTCCATAGGGACGGTATCCACATCAGAGCCCAGGATTTACTTACCAAGTCTTCAGTTTAAGGTTCCTTAGAAACGCTTTTTTGCAATACTGCCTTCTAATGTCTTTCCTCTCTCATCTTCAACAACTGACTAAATATTATCAACCACTAGGAAAGCTGGATCTTCTCCTTTATAGCATCTACTTGGTTCACTGGTCTTGAAAAGGAATTAAATCATCTCTGTAGGAAAATGTGAGGGCATATAAAGGAGCCAAGTCATACAGACCCTCCAAACGCTTTTCTTGTATTCTTCTTTCGTTGAACTTCTCTCCAACGAGTGTAGCCACTTTTAAACACTGCTCCAAAACTGTCCGTAAGAAAATTGCCATCAAGCATACTTAAACTGGATTTTCCCTGCTTTAAATGGAAAACTTTATACACAATTTAAAGTATATACTTCTTCAAAAGGTTTAACTGAGGCTATATATATATTCCTTTAACTTTTGAAGCACTGAAGGCAGGACCACGTAGAGCACTGCCTGGCAAATTAAACAAAAGTTCGGAACTATTTAAGAGAATAAAAAAAAAGCTTTTCTGTGAGAAATACCACCATGAATCATTATTTGAAAACAAGCCAACAGCTAATTTGAAGCAGACTAATATTATTTCAAGATCCTTCACAAGTCTAAAACCATTAGTCTTCTCTCTTTTCTTGGTAATTACAGTGAAATTAATAGATATGTTCTGGGATTTAAAAGATGACTAGAGTAGTTTTCAACATTTTTACTGGCAAAAAGTCCCTTCCTTAGAAATATTTTATTTCAAAGCTGTTTTTATTACACTTCCCAGTTGAATGGAGCAACACAAGGTCATGACCATGTCTTGTATTTCTCTGACAGACAGGAAATTAACACGACCCAAGGAATCACAACATACACAGAAAAAAAACCCTATCTCATGAAACCAAGGAGAATGAAAAAGATGTCCAAGAGTGCCTATTTTTATCATGGTATCTCTCCACACAGGCTGAAGTGCATGTTCTTATAGGCATTAATGACTGACATTAAGCACATGGAAGTTTGGCTCTAGAGTAGGGAGACCTGGACTGTCATAAATCACACCTCAACTGGTACTTGCTTCAGTCTTCCTTCCTGTGCAGATGGAAGAATTTGAGATTGTAAGTCACCAGGGGGTTCAGTTTTGCTCTCAGAAAACCTCCTTTGACTGGAGAGCTTTTCTAAAGATAGACTAAAAGCACTTACAAATTCTCCAAATTGTTCATTCAACTATGGTGACAAGCACCAGTTTTTATCTTTCTCCATATTTAATCTCTTGCAGCAAATGAAAATACTGTTACTTAAGATCTTTGTTCTATATTTAGTCAAGGATTTCCCTTCAAACATATATTTCAGTGTTGAACTCTTCCAATATCTGTGAATTTAGTCGTTTAGAATGTCATAACTTTTCAGTGATAAAAAACAAATGTATATAAAACACAATTAATATATTTTAAAGGATTTAATATGTAACTGCACAATGAAGGCTCTTTAGCTTTTGCTGGTGCTAATGAAAACTTGTACATATATAATGCAACATTATCTTCTGTATCTCCTGACAGGAAAATTGTTGTGTATGCTCAGCAACAAGCAAGCAAAAAAGGAAATATTTACTGAACATTTAAGGTTTAGAGTATTGTAGCTAAGACCCAAAAAAACCACTCTAAGATTGAACAGACTATGAAACAGATTTAACATAACCAAAGCTGTTCAGCAAAACATTTGCAAAAGTTCATCCATTTGACAGAACAAACTAAACATGCCACAAACTGGAAATGTAACATAAGAACTTTGAGGCAAGGTATCCCATTAACATGCTAGAAAATATGGAAGAAGTGGCAGAAGTGATGCAAGTAAGCTTCTCTAGTCCAGTACATTAATCTATTTATGATTTTAGTAGAAAAGAACCAAATCACACCCTAATTTGCAAATAGTGAGGCTAGGCTCTTTGAAATGTCATCAGGATTTCTACCTGTAACTTCCCTTACCTGCACTGATCTGTCAGTGGTACCATCTCATTTCTATTTTGCCATGATAGTCCAGGCTTTAAAAGAGTTCTTTATTGAGTAGAATCTCACTGCAATTTTTGTGCAGGTAAATCAATGCCAAATTGCTCAGGCACCCTCAGTATTTCCCTCTTGCACTGTGTCTGGGGTTTTGTTTTGCTGTTCAAGCACCACTGACTAATTAAAAGCACGCACATCAATTATTATTCACTAGGAGATGAAGACAACACTGAAATATCAGAGAGGAAGAAAAAGTGATTTTGGAAGGAGTTAGAGACAGAGACAGCAATGGTAACTCATAAAGAGCTTTCCAAAGTCAATGTTCATCATTCTGCACTTTCCCCCATCATAAGGAAGACTCAAAACTTTTAAGTCGGAATACCCAAATCTTTCAAAACTCATTTCTTTAAGAGGGATGAAAATCAGGTCACTGGCCATGCTTAGTTCAGACTGTTGTTCTTTGTTGTCTGGTGTTGTCTTATTCACATTTGAACCTTACTACAACCTCCTAAATAAAAGTACATGAATACATTGTCAAAACATTCCAACAAACTGACATAATTTTGATGTTGTGTTTTTTTTCCTAACTAAAGGTACATAAATGCTCAGTTTTAAAAATCATCTCAAACCCCACACCAATTAGTCCTTTCCCAGAACGAGCACAGCTGATGCTGGTTTTCCAGTCAATTTAGTACAAAAGAAAGGAGCCATGTTTTTTACAGTTTCCCTCCCATTATAAGCTTTACATCTTCTGAAGACAGCAGTTCAAAGGCCCAGCAGATTGCTAGTTATGAGTGAGCCCTTCTGTTATTCAGGGAAAGGTGAAGGATACAGGGCACAGGAAATTCATCTTCAAGCACACACAGGACCTGAATTCTCTAAGGAGCAGAACCTGCACGGCAAAATAGGGGCAGGCTGGTACTCAGCTGCACTCAGACCAAAGCAGGAACCTTCCAAGCACCTCCTTCCTATGGCAAAAATGCTTGATTCCAAACAACCTGAAGTCTAGACAAACACTAATGTTCAATTAGTACAATTAAAAAGCCTGCAAAAATCCCTTGGACGGCCCAGAATGACAGGTGTTTTTAAGTGAACTTAATACTTTCCTAGCCATGCTGTTTTTAATTTGGTCAGCCACCGAATTATAAATGGCATTTTTATTTGTGTTCTCGCCTCTGTGTGTCAGCCCTTTGCTTTCAGCTCCAGAAAGTGCAGCAAGTTGTTTGCACAGCCAGCAATGCACAATATTTACCATGGGAAGAATAAATGAATTAATGAAACCAGAATAAAACTCTTAAGGTATCACACTCAGAGATAATGCAGGACTAAAATAAAAATATGTGAAAATGAGGAAGCACAGCTCAAATTAGACTGACACGAAAAATTGTTTCAAAGAAAGAAAAAGAAGCAGTTCATTTGGTCACAGGGAAAACCTACTTCTCCACATGTGCACAACAGAGAATCCCACATTTGGACTCAGAGGGATGCACGAGATGGCTTCACATTCCTTTTGTTTTTTTGCAACTACATCAAAATCCCAAGTATGCCATTGGGTTGTTAATGCTTCATAACAAGAAGAGAAGAACTCCTATTTTGGCATAGAATAAATGGCTTAAATGAGAATAGAGGCAGAATTTTTATTGTTTCCGGAACTCCTGACCCATGGCATGAACCAAGAGATTTGCAATAGCCTGAACACTGAATGAAGTGACAGTAACAGCTTTCACCTTTTAGCTGCTAAGGTTGATAAAACCTTTCAGAAATCCCACTTCCAGAAACCTGACCTAAAGGTTTCTTCCTGAAGATTGCTATTTTTACTCTTCCTAAGGAAAGGCAGAAAGTCGCCTTTATTACTTTTTAAGTTATTATATGCATATGTATTTTGTACAAAAGACATGAGTACACCATTCATGTAAAAAGTGAAAACAAAAATCTTTTAATGCATCAAATAAAGCAGAAGCTAACAACTTTCAAAACAGGATAGGTTGTTTAAAAAGCTCCATGGAAAAATTTTTGTGAACAGTTCATGTTGCTGAAATGAGGATACTTGAAAATATTTTATACACATGTACACACATAATCAGCTCTGCAAGCCATGCAGAATGTACCAGATAACAATTATCCTTTTCCTGGAATCAAGCAGGGAACTGTTTCATAACAAAGTCTTGTTATTAAGATTGGTATTTGGCAAACATTCCCTTGCTTTTTGAAAAAACAGGAGCTTTTATTTTTTTCTGGTTCTAATCTAGATGCCAAGTAACTAGAAGGAAAAATATAAAATGGGTAAGAGGCAGCTGTAGTGTTCTATCCTCACTTCACAGCTTTTTCATTTTTATAGAGCTTCTTTTTAAATTATTAAATAAAGTATAAGTATTCATGTGTATCTGCAGTACTGTTTAAACAGTGTGTGGCACAGAACTCTGAGACACAGCAGAACCCAGAATCCCAGAACTGCCACATAAATCTGCAATGCCAAAACACTTCAAAAGAAGGTTTAAATCTAACTGAAAGGAAGATGTACAATAAGTCTGGATGCTTTACCAGTTTCCTGACGCTGTTTTTTGCCTTCTTTAGAATACAAATTGGTCTAGCAAGCAAAAACTTTGAATCCAGCAATTTAAACTAACTAAGCTTTGGAGCTAAAACCTCCAAACTAGGCTGGTGGGGGACAAGGAAAAATTTACATATATCCCAAAGTCTTAAATTTTAGCCAAGGTAAGGATTCTGTGAGGTTTTAACAGATTTTATTTTCCTGATCCAGCTTGAGATGATTGCATGATCGTGGAGAGATCATCCCATATATCCTTTCAGCTTGTTTTTTTTACCACAGATAATTCAGATGCTTTTCAGAACAGTTTTCCTTACTTGTCTGCTTTAGTCAAAAGCATTAACAGTATAGTCTAAAAAAGTAAATAACAGTGGGTGACACAAAGCAGGTTCACCCTGAGCCAAGAGTGCTTGTTTGAATTTATTGGTTTGATACTGCAAAAGTGCAAGCACTGCACAGACTGGCAGTCTGGAGGATTTTCCTCAGCAGCAGCACCAGCAGTTCTTTCACAGCTCCCTGACCTCTTCTGCCCTACCTTTTGTCTCTGAGTCCACAGACCTAAGTTTTCTAAACTTTATCACTAGAGAGGATTCCAGCAGAGTTGGCATCAGATTAACAAGCATGCAGGTAGCTTTCAACTGGTGTTTTCCCATTAAAATCTTCCCATACATGTCTGAGGGAAGCAACCCAGTTTGGTACCAGAGACAACACCACTGTTATTCCATGCCTTCCACAATCCTGAGATGACTTTCTGAATGATCTCTGCACATCCTTCCTCTTCCACTCCTATTTACAAGCGTATGTTCCTATACAAAGATTAGGTTTTGAAAAACACCAGGAAAGATTTTAAGAGTTTTCTGGCTTTTTTTTTAGTGGTAATATTTAGTTCTCCCAGAGAACTATGCAACTGTTCACTGTTTATTTTATCCTCCTTTCATCCCACTAAGCATGCTACTGGGCTGCACAGTTTTACTTTTCCCTAGTGACTCCTAACTCAATGCTTCCAGTCGTCGTGGATCAATCTTCATGCTTCTTTCACAGCCTTGCTTGGTTGGTTTTCCCCATTTCTACTCCACCCTAGTGAAGGCTGCTGATGACTACAGAAGCAGGGGGCAGCAAGGGAGGGGCAATAACTACCCATCTTCCAGTGGCTCTAAGCCCCCAGGTTTCTTGAGATACGGAAGTGCATTCCAACAAAAAGGGATACTTCAGCATGAGCTCTCCAAAGGGGCGAGGTAGGGGAAGAAAAATCATCCAACAGTACTGAAAAGAACTAAACATGCCACGCTCCAAGCAGGTAAATTTAGAAACGGTCAGAAAGCAAATCAAACCCCCAGACAACTGCATTCTGATACGGAGAGATGGCTGGAATTGCCCAGGGAGTGTTTGTGTGGTCAAGATATTGTGGCCACTGAAAAAAGAGGTATGAACATGTTTACATGAACTACTTCTTAAATATGTGCACACAATAACACAAGAAACTTCACTCAAGATCTTCCAACCTCAGAAAAACATCTAAAAATCATCAGAATCATTATGACGAATAGTTGAACTATTTTACCTACTTTTACAAGAGAATTTTTACCATAATCATGCTGCAAAACACCGACCATTAAAACTATTTTCTTTTACACTAGAGGACTTTTTCACCGACCTAAAAAAATTAACAGTTGTCCAGACTCTCAAGATATGGTGGATAGATGACGTTTCCATGTAATTTAGTTAAACTTCAAAGCTGAACCCTCTACAAAATTCCAGATCCAGCCAGCTTTAAGAGGATAGGACAAGTGTGGCATTATTTCAATCTGTCTTTACACACTCCAATCTGCAATGATATACCAGAACCACATTCCTTTAATATTAGGTCACTGACAAATGTTAAGCCTTGGGCTTCAAAACCTGACAAAACCTGTTGCGCTGAAACAATTGGTTAACTGCCCAGAGCTGTAAGCATCAGTGATACAGTTTGCAAAGAGTGTTCATCCTCCTCTCTCTAATCACATCTTTTCTCCCTTCTTAAAATCATAAAAATATTTGAATGCATTTTTTAAAAATAGAAAAAAGCAAAATTAAGTGTAGTTTGACTACATACTGAATTTAATGAACGTATTGTATCAGAACCTGCATTTAAAATAACCCTGTTAAAACATGCACATTTTATAAAGCTGGATGATTTCCAACGAACCTTGTAATAAAAATACCTGGAGAAGAAGCTGCTGTGCAGATTATAAGCTCAAACTGCAATAAAATCAGAGTGTGGAACAATGATCACACTAAAATAT
The DNA here is from genome assembly GCA_013397865.1 of Struthidea cinerea. Classification (NCBI taxonomy): domain Eukaryota; kingdom Metazoa; phylum Chordata; class Aves; order Passeriformes; family Corcoracidae; genus Struthidea; species Struthidea cinerea. The sequence goes on along the minus strand of VZTI01004081.1, from coordinate 896,410 downwards.
CACACACCTAAGTGTTACTCTTCTGTTTACAGGAAGTCACCCGAGCATGTAAAAAATGAATACACATTTATTACCCATCCTTTATAGCACTGCCAAGTAGCTACAAATGAGGCAGTTTGCTTCCTCCTCAGTGCACATCCATCCACCTGCAATGCTGCATCCAGTTGCTCCCAGTTTTTACCATCTCCCAGCATGTCTACATTGACAGTGGCCTCTCTGGGTAATAACTTCACAATGCAAGGAGAGACTACTGTATTTAGACACACCTTGTTGAGTATGGAGAGAGAAAAGAAGTCTTTGGTTCCATGCTAAGTGGCAGTTAGATGTACACACTGTCCATTAATGCAGCCATGGGCAGTTTAAGGAATGAAAAGTCAAGGAAGCAGTCCAGTAATCATTTGATAGGGATATGCAGAGTTTGCTAACACATATAGTTGTATATAGCTTTAAAGGTCGTATTGCATCTTTGTTTTGACTGCTAGCAGTAAGAAAAACCATTTATCGTAAGTCATTATTCATAATTTCTGTAGGTTTTTGTAGAAGTGTATGGTATAGCAAGGAAGTGCAACATGAAAAACCAGCATCTTGGCTCAAGAGTCCAGTCAGAGCAGTTCAGTTTTTGTATTTGTGAAGCATGACAGAAAACATTATTTTATCATATCCAGAAGAAATTTTCACTCTTTCTATTTCTAGACTAAAACCAGAAGCCCAGACTATGGATGGCATTTGTTCCCTTCCTCATGACTATGGAATACAGATGAAGTTTAACAGCCCTGCTGCACAGGGAGAAAAATAGTGAAATCAGTGCAACCATTCCGACAGTTTGAAAAGTATGACTGATCCTACAATAGCTCAACTTCCTGCATACCTTTGCATACAAAATTGTACAATATCTTTGCTTGACATTTAAACAAATATGAGGTGGAAAAAACATCTCTGATTGTAAGCAGTTCTGACAACTCAGATTTTTTCCATTTGTAAGTGGAATAACTGGCAGGAGAAAGTTGATTTGTGCTCTGTATTATCATCCCTATTTTGATCTGCTTTTACCTTAGGGGAAAAAAAGCTTTATTCACTTTGAGTTTTTCCACATTAGATATTTTTCCCAGCCTGATATTTTTAGGAGTTTAAAATTAGTTCATATATTTCACCAAGACAAAATCACCATAACTGACTGAGAAACACTTGTAGCTCCAAGTTCTTGAACAAGGTTGCAGATGTCAGAGAACAGGGAGAAGGGTAGTTTTTAATGCTCCCATGAAAATCCACCCCTTTTGGCCTAGTTGCAACTCAGAAAAAAAAAAAATAACCTTGATTAAAAGCTTCAAAGTATCTTCCTTCAATGGGGAATTTGGTTTTTAAAAATTGCCTCTTGGACTGACTGATTTTGCCCAGGACCAGCAGGCTGTAGAAGATTTTTCTTCTGTTTGTTGTTCCTTGAAGCTAGGACTACTGTCACTGGAACTCCAAAGCTAACAAATACAAAGAGACGATATGAAGAGTTCATATGAAGTGGAGAAGAGAAAGGATTAAAACCTGGAACAATCCAGAATTTCTTAATCTGAACACAAATTTGAAGTTTAGCAGATGACCTACACTGAAAAGACATGAGGGCAACCACTGAACCTGCTGACCCGACAGAGAAAAAACACCCTGTACACTTGAGAACAGGATTATTGAAAGCATTTTTCAACGCATCTTTTTAAGGAAATATGTGCTTTGATTGGACTATGCAGACATACCAGATCTTTCAGTGTATTCTTAGCTATCTCTGTATTGGTTTGTTTAACACAATAGAGGTGCACACTGTGTCTTGTAAAAGAGCTAATGATCTTCCAAACAATCCCCAAGAAGAAAAAAAACAGCCTTTTTTTTTCCCCCCAAGAAAGAACTAATTCACTTCAGGAATATTCATGGAGCCCAGCAAAACTAATCTCCTGACTTGGTTTCTTTTGGAAATAATAACTTGGTAATGCATCAAAGATTAACCTGTAAAATCACTGGGGAAGAAATTTGATTCATTTTCCTTTCAGATCTTCTACTTTTGTAAGAAAATGAAATAGTTCGGGGAAAGATTACCCATCCTGAGAACTAAGAAATAACGCAAGCTGCTTACCTTATCCTGGCTATGTGTTGCTGCACAGGCTGATGCTGGAAATGGTCAGGCCACTGATGGTGAAGGCAGAAGGAGGGGGAGGGCTGAAGACAGCAGGCAGGCTGATAGACAGGGGTGTGTTTTTGGCAAATAGAGGCTGAGTACTCAGTGTGTGGCTGCATGCAGCACGAGGTCATAGGAGATGGTGCTGAGCTGCCAACCACTGAATGACATTCTTGCTTGCTATTATGGCTACTTAAAGAATGATGGTATGGACAAGGGTGGCAGCATTGCGACAACATCTGCTGAGTTCTTTGGTTGTCTAAAGGCAGAAAGGATGGTTTGATTGTACCATTAAGTTGCAGGCAGCCATTTGGACTTGGTTTTGTTCTTGGTGTTTCCTTGGATGGGAGCTGTTGGACCGTGATGTCTCCGTCATTCGCTGCAACAACCCCTGGGCCAGCAGCATTTGACAAGATGCTGCCATTGCTCAGGACCACAGAGTCACTGACGTTGCTCATAGCCATGCTCCAAGTTCTCAGTGGATACGTGATGTTCCTGAAGAAACAAATAAAGCAAAGTTTAGAGAGCTGCAGGGTTTTCAGATGCTCAAAAATAACTTCAGATTAAAGTGAGTAAAACTCTGCTCTGAGCTTCACCTTTCACAACACAGGGGAACAGAAAGGAGTCATGCACACACTGCCAGGAATGTTTCAAAGCACTTAAATTTGTTCAACAAAATATTAAGAGTGAAGTTATGTAAATTCCCAGTGATTAACCAAATTATGAGTCAAATGAACAGAGATTTGACAGTATCTGCGTCACAGCTAACAAGTAATGGCTGAGAGGCACAGAACAAGCTCACTATGCACAAGACTGAGTTATAGCCACTACTTATAAAAACAGATTTTGGTATAAATGGCGTAACCATCCACACCTTGCAGTGCAATTTGCCTGTGTGCTTTGCAAACCTGCAGGAGACAGGCCCACACAGTAGAGATTGTTTAATAACCATTAATGTGCTGGTTTTAGTAACCTCCTTTCCAATTTCTACTGAAAATGAGGCATGTTTATAAAGAAATTCTTTTGAAATGCCTTATTTGAATATATCAAGCCACTTCAGCAGACATATCAAATATCTGAATAGTACACTACATCTTTAGCAGAAGCTCAAAATGAACTGTTATGAATACTAAAAAGATGGAATACAACCACATGTTTTTCCCAAGCTGACAAAAGAATAATCCCAGGATTAAATTACTTCTGATTGAGAAGCTCTTGCTTCCCAGTGACACGTATTCTAAAGGCAGTACATAATGTACTATGATGTCAATAAAGGATATTAAAAGATTTGCTCCTAAAGTTTTTCAAGCAATATGTAGGTAAATGAGAACTGTTAACATTGTAGAAGTGACCACAGCTCAAGATCAAAACTTGTGTGAGGTGCTCACAGCAGCCAATTTCTCCCATTTTAACTATAACCTTGTTTTAGTAAGATATAAAGGTAAATTGGAGATCATTATTTTGATAAATAACATGAAAGGTCAAACACCACACACAGATAAGAGTTTGCTACTCAATTTACACGGGCCTGGGGGAAGGAGGAGGAGAAAGAGGAAGAAAAACACTAATTATGTACTACTTATAAGAATAAATCAACACTTGCTGAAAAAACAGAATCAGTTAACTACAACTGCTTTGACGTTTTAATACCATATTTAATTAACAGCATTGCAAGGCTTGCATTACAGACACTGAACTTTGCAGAAAGACACAACATACAGATTAAGGCAGATAAGCAAGGAAGTTTTTAACTCATTTTCTTCCCTGATACCTTTGCTGAGTGCTCAGAGAGCTAAGCCTGCCCAGCCAGCTGAGCTATTTAATTGCCTGAATGCTAATTCGGAGCAGAAAGTGCTTTGCCGACTGGAATGCTCCCCCTGGCAGCCCCCCACGCAGCATCTCCCTGAGACAGAGCTAAATCCTCCACTTCTGAAACGAAAATTAATCCTCTGCTATTTGTTCTAGATCATGTGCAGAGCCAGATGCCCTGGGAAATCACTTTCATTTAGATAACCGCTCAGAACAGGAGAATATGCTGCTTTGACAAGCAAATTTTTCCAGCCTTCAATTCCACACATTCTTTCCGGGTACCCCCTCCCCTGGCTCAGGCAAGTCAAGCCCAAGGAGGACTTTCTGCTGAGCACAGAGAGCAAATTCAAGTGGCTAGCTAAGCTTCAGGCTGGTCTGAAGAGACATATTAGTTATGTGAAATTCCACTGTGTTTGAGCAGTCTGGTTTTCTCTCGCACTGCAGGCAACGTCAAACCTCAGTAGACAGAGCGAGAGCCGGACATCAAGGCGGGAAAGCTCCTCTCCAGGTGTCTGGCAGCATTTTAGGAATTTCTGGCTGCTTATTTTCACATTCACTCACATAAGAGATAGGCTGCACGGTGATGCTGTTACATTTGTTTCTACGTCAGTCAGATCCATCCATATTATCACTTGGATATGGATATGGATGTACACTGACCAAAGGTACTGTCTACTGTAGTAACTGAACAGAAGGCACGGAAAGACTGCAAGTATCTGTCATTTCAGGAAGACAGACACACCATCCTTCTGCTTTAAACCCAGAACACTCGCAACATAACTTTTAGTAGCTGTTTTCAATCCCTTCCTGAAGGAAACCACACATCTCTGTGCCAGGCACACACGTGCCAAACACAGATGCCCAAACTTGTGCCCGCAGCAGCTGGGCAATCCCAGCACAGACACATAGGCTTGGCCCTTCAGTGTATCTGTGCCCCTTGAGAAGAGGGAATGACATGGGAATTGCAACTTCTGTCCAGAGAACTCAGCAGCCTCCATTTAATACGATCAAAGATAAAATGCTTTTTTTTCTACAGATGCAATATCCACCTGCATACCTTTTGTTCAGAAACTTTTTAGTACTACATTTGAAGAAAAGATCATCAGTACCACAACATATAATTCTGCCTTTGTTCTCCTGTTGAACAAGCAATTCATGAACCATTTCAAACTATTAAAATTTTAGCAGATAGAGCTGATTCTTTCTTTTTTCCTAAGCCTTGAGGAACTCTTGAGTTCTGTCCATTTTTATGGAGTCTTTGACAGAGGCAATGGAAGCACCTCCTTGCCTTCAAGTTCTTTCAATGACACATTAAAGCAAGACTACTTTGCATGCTAAGGTAGCCATCTGATTAAATATTTTATTCAGACACAGCTAAGAAGAACTGGGACACAACCCAATTCTCTAGAATGTGAGTGGGGCTGTACATTTTCATTTGGTTTGGTAGCTTTTCTATTTTTTTAAACAAATGTAAGAGAGTAATTGAATTTGACAAGGTTAATGTCACCTGAGTCTTGTTTCACTCGTGTTTCAGGGTATTAAAAATTCTGTACTGTGGCACTTCATTTGTGTCCCTCTCTACAGATTTGACTGTAAATCCACTGACAGAAAAACTTCACCTGCAGCTGTCACACCAAAATATATTCTTAGATCATATTCTTATCTCTCCACTGCACTTTGTCTCCTCTGCCATAATTGCAGTGACTGGGAACTTAGAGAGATGTAATAATGGCCCAGTGAAATAGTTAACGGAGTCTTTTTTTTAGAGGATGAATAAATAAGCCAATTAAAACGTGACAAGTAAAAGCATAGTACAATTTTTTAAATGACCTGGGCATGGGAAATCTAAGAACATGCTGATCATGAAAAAAAAAATCTAAAAATAAGAATCTTTGAAAATTCAATCTTTGAGAATTCTGAATTCTTTCAATGTTGAAGTTTATTTCTGCTGCACTCCTCAGATTGCTTTAGGATCTGGTATTCTCCAGTAGAGCGGGGTTTTCAGACTTATGACAACCTACACCTGAAAGCTTTCAAGGAGTGGACAGGTATTCTGAATAATGAAGTTGTAGAAAATAAAGGTTTTAATGCAGGCAGCCCTACTTAACAGAAGATTAGATACAATTAGAAAAAGTGTTAATCTACATGTTTAATACATCCCACTTAAGAACCCACATCTCTAGCTAGACACAAGGTATTTTAAACGTGATCATCTCTTTAGAAATTATGCCAGCTGGACTGCTAAGGGAAGAAAACCAGAATTGTCTTTAATTACTGCACTTTTCATAGCAGTAACTGCTCAGAAAGCACTTTAGCCACGCAGTTCAAAACAAGTCTTGGAAGAGTGTCATATCTGGAATGTACCATAGTCGGAGCGGCGATGTTCCTTCGTGACAGTTTTATGGAGTAATCCATCTATTATTTGTGGAGCTAACAGTGAACACAGCTCACCCAGCAGACAGCTCCCATCTGCATTGCAAGCCCTTCAGGAAATAAACCACACAAAGTTTGTGTTGTACCACACAAACTACATAGGATTTGGTGCTCTCCAACCACACAAAGTTTGTGTTGTACCACACAAACTACGTAGGATTTGGTGCTCTCCAACTAGCACGTTCTTTTAAAACTTGGATTAAGTTCACCTGTTCCTGTGGCTGCAACTGAAAGAATTTTTCTTTAAGTTTCTTAAAAAGAACAAACAAACAAACAAACAAACAAAAAAAAAACAAACCAAAACCCAACCAGACTTAAAAAACATTGATTCAACAAATCGCATCTGGACTCATAATGCCTGCAATTGGGAATGACAGAAGTGCAAATCCAAGAGGGAATGACGTAGTGGAAATTTAGTACAACCTAGTATATTAGTACAGATAATTTATAGATCTTTAGAAGACAACAGAGAACAGCCAAGTGTTGAGGGTTGTTTTAACCATATAAGAAAAAAAATACCCAAAATATGTAACTTGCACAAAACCAAAACTAAACTGTTGTCAGGCTTTAGATTTTTCATTTAAGGTAGGACAAAATTCAAGTTTCATTTCAAAGTTATCTAACGCTTTTCAGTTGTAGTCAGCATTGCACCACACAGCCAGCTGAGGCAGCCCAGGCTTTACAGACTTTACAGACCTGTCAGCTACGAAGCATCATCGTTCTGAGATGAACACGATGTCCAAAGCAACAAAAATGTCTTTTCATGTTAAAATTCATCTAAACCACCTGGATTCTAGAAGCAGTGCATTTCTGAAATAAGCAACACTTAACACTCCAGCACTACCTGTTAAGGCTCCTTCCAGATGAAATACCATAATGGCCTGGCAGTCCTTTAAGACGCTGAAGTTTTCCAACATGGCCAATGGGTGACATGGTCTTACAGTCTGTAAACTCAGTTAAACCCTCTCCAGGCGTTGCTTGCTGTGCCAGCCAGTGCACAGCCACTCCTAAGGAGGGTTTGCTCCTCCTTCACATTACCAGAATTCTTTGTATCTTTGCTTTTTCTCAGTGCTCAGAGGAGTAACAGGTGGTGCCTGGTGTTTGATACTGCATTTCATGGGAGATGTCTACTTATCTATCACTACAATGGTCTTTAGCAAGTCAAACTGCTTTTTAATGTTTTATGGTTGTTGATCTCCATTTTGGCTCTCAGCTAGACATTTTCCAAATTCTTCAGCTCTTACTCCAGTGCTATCATACATGGTGCTTGGTTTCTCTCAATACCTCGATTCCTGTTCAGCTGTTAACCCCTAGGTCTTCCCTGAAAAGCTTTCTCGGTACAAAACACAGGCGCTTCCCAGAACAAGCCATCCCTGTGCTCTCCTTTTTTCCCCCAGGTATTTCAAGTATATTAAATATATGCATTTCAGCTTCAGGAAGTCTCAAATTCTTATTTCATCAACCAGCAAGTTTACCTGATATATTTATTAATGCAGCCATTTCACTTTGAGGATTGGTACAACGCAGCTCCTATTTTTGAGAAATGCCATTATGGTCAGTTTATTTTCTGCACAGTCTATAAATACCCATTTTCTCAACTAATGTCACCCTATTAACAAGCAGATTTTCAGCAATCTAAGTCCTTGTTCCATGAGGTAGTAGTTAGCAGACAATTATGAAGCAGAAGAGGTTTGTAGAAGGAAAATTTCCCCTCCTCCAACTGTTTTGAGAGCCAGCTGTCCCTGCCATCCCCCTCCACAGCCTGCGAGGTTGTGAAGCTGTCCTGTCCTGAACCTGAGACTCCATGAGTTCATTTCCTGTGTCGCAGGCTGGCTCGGGAACCGCAATTCCTGTGACAGGGAGTTTCCAGATGTCACCATGCCAGCACCACAGCTCACGAACAGATGTGCACTGGCAAACCAGCGTCACCAAGCTGGCACAAGAACGGACTCACCAGCGACAGCTACAGGGGGAGGGAGCTGGGAAAGGCTGCAAAGGGTGGGAAAACCAGGCTTCTTCAGACCCTCAGAAACAGATTTTGCTTTGCTTTTAAGCTAAAGTTACTTATCCTGGCACAGACAGGCAAAACAACAGCAGACCATTTCCAGAAATCCTTTGCAGGGCTTCGAGCACAGAAATCAACAGCAGTATTTTAACTACAAAGTTTTTTAAAAGTAAAAATCTACCACAGATATAATTAGACTATAGATAGAAGACAACAAAAAACTCTGAATTCTCTTCCAGAAGTTTTGTGTGATTCCAAAGTTTTAATAAAAAAAAAAAAATTTAAAAAATTGTACCTATTTAGGGAAAATGAAAAAAAATGTATTAAAGCCTGAAAAAGCTTCAAATACTCTGAATTTTGGAATGAAACACAGCTACTATCAGAAATTATTGGAACTATACTACTTCAAGAAAAAATGTGCGTAGTGCTGGAAAGCAGGTATACCTCAGCACAGTTTAGGAGCTCAGAAAGCTGTTAAAAAAACCCCCAAGCATTGCTTACAACTGCCACACTGTCATCGCCCTAAATCTTATTCATACTACTTACTGACTTTCCATTACCATATGAAAGACTTTAAAGTTTTTGTAATTGCAAATATTCTGATCCAAAATAGCTCTAATCCTGCTTACACAGAAGGGGGAGAAACCAAAATATGTCTCTTTCTGGCTGTAAGAAGAGTTACTTGCATTGAAAATTCCACAGGTTTTTACTTCATCATGCTGGGGGATTAACATTTAAATTATTACAGCTGTAAAGGGACACAAAAGCAACACTCTTTAAGGTACAGCCCCAGCCATACCTACCATCACCCTGGCTATATCAGCGTTACATAAGAGGTTAAGAAACCTCTCCACCACCTGCTTAGAATCAGATTTTTTGTTTTCTATCTAAATTTAAAAGCTATGTTTAAACATAGTAAAAAGAATTGTTACTAATATTAGCATTTTTCTTCCTATTTTAACAGAAGCACTAATATAATTGTACCACTACAATACATTAAAGAAGGCAAAGAGTGAGAATGCCGGGGCACATCACGCAGGTACGCATTGGCAGTCACACCTATTTGATAAACACAGAGCATTCTTTGCATTTGGCTACAGAAAACACAGCAAAGCACTTCTACACTACCGGTCCAGCAATAATTTTCTTCAAAAGCTGAACATGGGAGAACTATTTTTTTTGTTGTTTGCCGCTTCATTTCCCAAGCGTGAGCGGGTTTAAAGTCGCCCATTTGCTGAGCCGCGCTCTGAAGGTCAAATGATAAACCTCGTACAGCACTTCTATCACAGCGCATCTGCTCAAAGAGCCGGATCTCGAGCCCGGGGTGTTTTGCTTTCTCACCAGGCTCTTCAGCGCTGGCAGGGTCCTATGCTAAGATCTCCGGCATTTCCACCCAGCTGAAAAGTCTCTCACAAGCCCAGGAGCCCACTTGCATTACAAAGTTGCACTGCAGTGTAAATAAACGCACTAAGTTAAACCTCTATCCTTACGCTTTCCGAAGGCACGGCCAGGTCCGAAGCAACCCAACCTCTCGCCACTCACCAGCCGGGGCAGATGGGCAGGAAGAAGGCGGCAGCCCTGTCTCGATCCAGGTCTCCCGTGGCTCCGCACCCGCTCTCCCCGCTGCTCCGCTCGCCCCAACACTGGCCCCGAGCGGGGAGCGCCGGCAGCCGGGGCCGCCCCTCCCCGCGGCAGGTCCGGGCTCTGGCAGCGCCCGGCGGCTCCTCCCTGCTCCTTCTGCCGCCGCGGGAGCCCCGGGCCGCTCCCCGCCCTCGCTCCCAGCCCCCTCGGATCGGCTTCGGGGCGTGGGGCTGAGCCGAGCGCCGCAGCTTCACCTGCCGGCGCCTGCCGGGGCTGCGCGACCCGCGGGCTCCGCGCCAGCCTTTCCACGTGGAGAGCACGAGTGGCATCA
>VZTI01004081.1:811258-886042 GCA_013397865.1 Struthidea cinerea | reverse complement strand
AGGGAAAGAGCCGAGGAAGGCGGGAGGCTGAAAACAGCACAGGGGGGCATTTGGAGTGCTGTTCAAACTCACTTCAGCCCTCATTAGCTCCTGGCAAAGGGCTTGTCCCCGAGCACCAAGCTCTTACTTCATCCTTCGGTTGTCAAGCATTTCTTACAAAATATTGCTGTGTGGCTACAAATCTCTAACAGGTCTCCAGCAACAAAATACCTACTGGGATTTAAGGGCTTTTACCCCAAGTTATTTGTACCTAGAAAAGCTTCTTCCATACATGAGTACTGGAGGATCTGGTAGTTCATCTCCACATACTTCTCAAATAACTTTTTTTGGTACAACTTTATAAATACAAACGTAATTACTACAGACTATTAGTGCAAAAAACTTGAAAATTTCATGGTTCACAACGCAAAATGAAAAAATAGAGATTACCAAAATCTGTAGATATCTAAACCCTCAATTCTAGGACCTCAGAATAAAGCAGCAGGTTGACTTTTGAAAGAGCTCAGTATTAATGTGGGGAACATGGTACTCAGCAGAGCTTTTCTATGAGGAGCTTAAAACCCTACCAGGGGAAGTGCTATAAACTGGTCTCAATCTGTGGTACACCAGGATATTATATTATGTTCAAACTAACTTCTAAAGCTCATGTGCTCACAAGCCTTGTGTTTTGGGAGCTGACTCCCGGTTTTCCTCAGCTCTGGGTATCTCAGATACAAACTTCAGAACTGGCATCTTCCTGGGACAGATCTTGTGAATCAGTTGCCTGTAAATCCAAAGTAGATCACAATTCACAGGTGTCTGACTGGCTTATAGAAGTGCTCTCCCTACACTCTATTGAAATACAGGAGCTCTGATTTCAGGGTCAAGTTGAACTGGTTGAAGCAAAAGGAACTCCTCATCTATAAGCATCTTTACTCTTTGTAAATCAAAAGATTTAACCAAAGGACACACTGAGGTCAATTTCCCTTAATGTGACCTTAGAATTATGCATTTCAATTGCTATCCAAGTTTTTACACAAGGCAGCTCTTCTTGCTAATTGGATCTGGTCTTTAACAGGTGGTGAGAAACCGTGCTGCTTCCCCACCTCTAAGAGGAAGCTTTTTTTTTTTTTTTAAACCTGTCTTCCTTGACTTTCTCACTGAGCTTCAACTGGGAAATTTCACTGGCATCAGCTGCTGTCTCCACCTCCCTCACACCATCAGCATCCTATCTAAACCATCATTTTTCTAATATTAATGGATTCTCTAACAGAAAACTTGCTTTCCATCCAAGGTAGAACCTGTCAGAGTTAATGATCTAGGACAGTTTTTATTTAAGAAACTCAGATGTTTTTATTGAGCAAAACAGCACTACTACAAAGCAGGTAACTTTCAACCATAATTCAAAATGAAAGTAGGACTGCAATACAGTATTCACTTTCTGAACATCTGAAACACATAATATAGCCTGGAAGCACCAGAATAATCTCAAAGTTATTTTTCCAAAGTCACAACTCCATGTATTTTTGAAAAACACACCTATTAATGAAAGTATTTCTGAAATGTGTAAATATTACTGTGTATCAGTTCACTGCAGACACTGTATCCCTTATATTTGCTAACCACCTCAAAGAAGTGACAAGAGGCATGTAGTATTTGCTCACTGCTTTTATATCTAGGAGGAAAAGGACTATAAAAATCTGAAGGATTACAGTCTATTAAAACTCTTAGCTGATATGTACTGCAGAAAATAGCGTTCGTTTCTTAGCACATAAATTTAATGCAGATACTTTGTTCCCAAGGATGACAGTAAAACAAATGTATAATGCATGTTCAAAGATACGCTTAATCAAAGTATTTGTCCAAATGGGATTTAAATAGTGTATCACATATTTGAATTACAGACTTGTAGTAGATTGTTGCCTTTACAATATCTGAAAACCAAACTCAACACTAAGTGCTGACTTTTCCCTATGCTACACTCGAGCCCTGCAGAGCCTTGGTTGCCCAGGGTCCCCCCAGCATATTCCTGGTTTGGACACTTCCATCATCCACTCTTTAACATCCCCTCCTGCATCACTTCTAATGTTGCTACTTATCCCACCATTCATCTCCCGCAATTTCAGACAAATGCTGACTTCTTTGCTTGCAAGTGATTAGAAAATACAACTGAGCCCTACAGTTTATGGAATGCAGGTACAGGAAAACCAGGGCAAAGTGAAAAAGGATGGAAGAATTTAGAGTGATTCAAGGCAGACCAGGAATATCAGACTTGATCTGTGGAAGCCTCAAGAGGATAAATGAGTAACACTCTGCTCTATTCACTGCCTGGAAATGCATCTATGCAGGGAATCTGGAGGACATCTGCACTACTAATTCAGCCTTGATTTAAGTCAATATGATCCTCGATATATCAGGAAGGTCTGTCTACCTATGGATCTATCAATACATTTTACAAGCACTTTGCATGTTCTAATCAAAGAAAAGTTCTTTAACTTAGTTATCATAAGAGATGCTTCGTCCATTTTTCTATCATAAGTGGCACTTTTTAAACTGAGATTTTAAAGTAACATTTTTCACAGTATACTTCACGAATAAAGTCAAGTAGTAGTAGACCTGCATATCTGAGTAGTAATACAGTTGCCAGGTTTCTGTATACAATACTTAGGAAAAAGGTAAATACTGTTACAAAGATAACCATGTTAGAGACTCAAAGGAGCTGTAGTCTGTGTAAGCAGACGAGCCTAAAAACCTGAAGCTTGTATTTATGAAGTAGGACTGACAGGGTGTTGTAATGCATGAAGTTTGACCATTCTCTCTCTTCACACAAGATACAAAGACCTGAAATACTTGGCTGTGACCCTTTCATAGCCTTTCCTAAACTGAAGACATTGGGCAATGCCACTGAGTGCCAGCCACTTCTCCGACCTTTGGCTGCCCATAATCAAGAGCTGTGACAGAGCTGCCACCCTTCCACCACAGGAAGTGCAACCACACCCTGTACCTTTTCCTGGCTGGAAGCCATCACCTGCCTCTCTGAGCTTAATATGACATTAATCACAGGTTCTTCTTGTCACAGTGTCACTTTTTCAAAGAGAAAGATTCAGAAGAAGCTGAAAGACTTTGAGCATTGAACATTAATATGAGAGCTGGTGGCAGTGCTGGGTGTTCTGGGGACAAACGAGTGATGAAGGAGGACTAAGCAAGTGCTCAGGAAAAAAGTGCAGAGGCTTCCAAAATCCTTGTAAGCCAGACAGAAGGCACAAGAGGTGCTGTAGAAATTCTGGTGAATTGCTAATGAACTGGGGAGAATAAGGGAATATGGAATAAAAGAGCCAATTAGAGGTTAAAATGACAAAATGAGTTCTGCACGTGGCGCATGTACTCTGCACATATTTTATTACAGCCACATTGAATTTTTATTACAATTCCTATCCACCTACAGAATTTCCTGGCTGGTGTTTTCTTTTTTCTTGGATGCAAAAGTCTCTGTTGCCTTTTAGATGCCATAGCACAGTACTTACAGTAGGCAATTTACCAAATACCTTTTAAAATGAACAATGTAGCAGGAAAAATATGGTAGGAACCAACCACTCATTTACTACTTTTCATACTAAAGTATATTTTTGTGCAACACTTGAGGTAATACCTACTTTAATTATTCAGAGGCACACAGAGCACAGACCAGGAACTTCCAGCTTCTAGCAGCACACGGGACATGCCAGCACCGCATTGAGGAAGTTAATTGGGCTGTGTCAGCTTGATCCATCAGAGATTACAAGGTCTAGACTGCCACTGATCCTCACACCTGACAACCTGCAGAGAGATCCAAGAGCCTACACGGTGTTCCCAAGTGTTTTTGGCTCCAGAAATATGAGGCAAAGACACAAAGTGACTTACCTGAGACTGCTGCCACGCAAACGTGAGCTGTCTGCTCCTAAGCATAAACTGAACCTGAAAAGAGAATGACTGTGTCCATAAGGAAATGGAGTTTGAAACTCCCAAAATTGATCCTTGGAAGCCTCTAAATACTGCAGTTGATTCACAACCTGTGTTACCCATCCAGAGATGAAAGAAAATATTGCAAAACATAAAAACAAAAGCACGCAGCAATGAAAATATGGCACTTCAATCTGTAAGTTTATTTATTTAAGATACAGGATGAAGAAAAGGAAGTGATTGAAATTCAAGGTATTAAAATCTCCATCCTCTTACCCTGTTATGCTTCTATACACTTTTTTTTTCCCCTTGAAGCATAGAAGACAGAGCTTCTTACAAACATAGGTTGTATTATAAGCAAAACCAATTCAATATCATCATACATCTATGGCAGAGGCCTTAAGCAGAGTCCTCCACTTACAGACTGCTGCCTCCACAAAGATGAAAAACTGTCTGATCAATAGAGGACGTGAAGTAAATTGACTGTCCTTCTCTAGCTTCCACTCATCCAGACTTTATCACAAAATCTTTCATAATTGATAACCTGGAGAAAGGCTGACAATTAAGTGAGTTTACAGGCTGAAAAATCTTTAAGCCTTGCAAAGCAGTCTTTCCCCAGCACTAGTGACAGAGGAGAAGTTAAGACATGCTCGCTGCTCATGCTCTATTCATTGTGGTTGTTTTTTGGGCTTTGGTTTGTTTGTTTGTTTTGGTTGGTTGGGTTTAAGATATGCAAAGGATATCTGGCTTGGATTTGGAAAATTTAAACTCCACACACTACATTCAATAAACCAGATACCAACGCATTCTTTTTAATATGCTGGAAACTGGACATTTAAGGCCACATCGGCTTTAAAAACATTGAAAGTCAAAGCACAGAAATAAATTTCTGGGGGCAAAGAGGGTCTTCATTGTCCATGAAGTGCCTAGAACAATGTCCTCTCAGTCCCTAGTGTAATGAAAGAGTCAGTTCAATATGAATCTGCAAACAAATACAGCCTGATTCTAAACTATTTCCTTTATTGATTTTTTTTGTCCTTCACTGATTTTTTTAAAAAGCTCTCAAATTATGATAATGACATTTTACAGCCATGCCTCCTCCCCCAACTGAAACAAGACACGAGCAGCATTTCTCTAACTTTTTGTCACTGAGCTTTTAAATCACATCATGTGAAGGCTGAGTTTTATGACATACAAGACTGTCTTGTTTTATCTACTTAAAGAGCAGAAATACTAACATAAATTTAATGACTTTTTTGGTAGAGATCTAACAGACATAAACCTTTTATTTTCCATGTTCTCAAACCACATGTACTCTGAATTGAAATGCATATCTGAGGCTCCACAGTAACTCAAGTCCCACATCACACAAAAGCTTTGAAAAGCTATTAAGTTTTAAAATTCCCCACACTGGATGAAATTATTTACATTACTAAAATAAAACT
This sequence comes from Struthidea cinerea, assembly GCA_013397865.1. NCBI lineage: Eukaryota > Metazoa > Chordata > Aves > Passeriformes > Corcoracidae > Struthidea > Struthidea cinerea. The sequence goes on along the minus strand of VZTI01004081.1, from coordinate 880,679 downwards.
GAAAGTTGTGTATTAATCATGAAAAACAGAAGAAAGCATTAGATTTAATACTCTGCAAAAAAAGCTTTAATATGGAAAGTTTATAAGACAGTTTTATTAGCATCTCAAATAGTTTTCAGATACTACTATGAAGAAAACTTGTTAAAAAACCAAATAAATCTGGAAGCAGAATTGCATATCTATACTTCTGATTTATCTACAGCTTGCAATGTTTTGAAGGAATTTTTAATAGCTTGTCTTCAGCTGTAAAAGTTTCATTCTCTAAACAGAGTGCTCCAATAATAAGTTACATTAAAATGCAGCTGCATAAACATGTTTACATACAGTTATATTTTCTCATTCACATTCCTTTCTCACAGGTGTACCTTTTCCACTATGAAGTAACTAAACTTAAGTGTATCTTATGTAAGTGCACACATGTATAATGTCACTTGTAAAATAGTCCAGACTGACCAGGGGGAAAAACTAACAGAACGCTTTATCTGAACATAAAATAAACAAGTGACATAAAAAGCAGTAATTCTACCACTTGTACAACACCAGCACTTAAATTACAACCACCAGCCTGATGGCAATGAAAGCCACTATTGCAGTGTAATTTTTTTTTTCCACGACAGGAGAAATGTATTTTACTAATACTGTTTTAATAACCACCACATTAACTTGTCTATAATCAAAGAAATAACAAAGAACTGCATTTCTCCCATCATTTGGAGAAATTCATATAGCAATAGTCCAGAAACTACAAATACCACTATTTCCATTTCAGTTAGGGAAGCAAAGGAAAAGTCACTTTTTTTCAGATTCATATTCTTAGTTCAGGAAACAGCAAAGTCTTGCAATGTATGGGATTCTTCCAGAAGACAGAAATTATTTTTAATATAGGGACCACTGTTTTGAACTTAATTTAGGGAAACTAAAAATGCAACTACTGTATTTATTGCAACTGCATAAGTATTGCCATATAATGCTTATGCAATATAAACAGCTGTGTGCAAAATAAACTTTTATGTTGCAGATATCAGAAAACTATTAATTTTGCTGTTCATTTCATTCCCTTACACAGCTAAGTAGAAGGTTCTTGCTATTCTTTTAACAGTAAACTAGGTAACAATGGTAATTCTGTAACATTTCTTCTACCTATTGCACGTTCAACCTTCAGCCTAGCCTAGCTCCCTTGGCTTAGTAAAACTAACAGGAGAGGAAATCCCTACCAGCTTCTTAGTTGTTAATTTTTTTTTTTAAGATTTAAAAAATTAACTGCCTAAACCTTCAAACAATACATGAAAGAGCTCCCCCTCCTTTTCTGCTCAACCAACATCACACCTTCACCTTTCTTCATCAGGAAAGTGGAACGAGCACCAGAGCTAATCTTTTTTTTTTTTTTTTTTTTTTTTTTTTTTAAAACTNNTTTTTTTTTTTTTCCCCCCCCAGAAAAAAAGAAAGATCTAAGTGTTTGGAGTAAACAAGCATTGCTAGAGCCCACAGAGGACCTTTTATTTGAAGTGAGCTTTACTGACACACTAAACGAAGGCCTGACAGACAAGGCAAGAGAAAACGGTATTTGACCACAACCTCAATGTTTGCTCACCAGGCTGCTTGCCTGCCACAGGCTTACCCAAACACAGCCCCTGCAATGCGAAGTCCATCTTTTCTGGCTGTCTCTTAGCAAACAGATGTGAGCCTGGGAATTCCTCATACATTCAGATAAATCAAGAACCAGACCATTCAGAGCCCCAATCTCCATGGCTTTAGAAGGAGATGTCAGATTTCTCTGGGAGCCTCTGATTTCACACTCCTTAGACTAAAATACAGTTATTGCCTATCATATGCAAGCCACATAATTTCCAAAACTGTTCACCAAGCCTGATACATTTCTGTTTCACCTGCTACTCCACGGGAAAAACCTTGAGACAAGTCTAAACTATGAAACACCTACATAACATTCCCTATGTTGTTTTTTTTAAGGCTATCTCTATTCCTTTTGTATTATGCCCAGGGCTATTGAGGCATGTCTTCTCAAAAAACTGATCTGGCGTTTTCTACTGTGCACGGGTTCCCTGGAGCCACACAGCTCTGACTGTACAGTACAAAACTTGTGTTGTCAGTACAAAACTGCAATTGTACCTTCCTGATCAATGCTCAAATCAAGAAATCCTTTAGAAAAGCACAAGGTACACAAACATTGCATTACAGTTGTAATACAAACCCAGACAAATTGCTTCTCTGCATGAGGTCCATTTAACAAACCAGATTTTTATGTAGAAGATGACCCAGTATTGACCAAAATGTCCAAGGTGATGTACTTGAGTGCTTTTCAAACCTAAGTGTACCTCTTGAGATTTACATTCAATAAATACAGTTGGATACCTCTTAAAGATGGAATTCAAGAACAGACTTTGACTAGACTATATATTCTGTGATGTATGTAGAAATTCAGTTGGACAATATTGCTTTTACCATTTTATCCAATTACAATACAGGCTACACATGCTCAGTTTCTAGGGGATTCATTGGAATAGGATTTGGTTCTCTAGTTACATGAACTCTAGTATCGGATTAACTCTCTTCGCGCAAGAATTACGGAATCTTAAGAGGATCAGCTGCTGAAATGTATTTAGGAGTACAGTATCTTTCCATATCCAGGATTTGAGGATCAGGACTCTGAAGCAGCAAGACTGAGATCAGTCTGCAAAGGAAACCAAGCTGTGGGAACTGAGAGAACACTAGTCGCTTTTGGTCATTAAGAGACTACAACTGTGGAGTTGAGGGTTTTTTTTATGTCCTGGCAAAAAGGAGTGCCTTGGTATACACCAGCAGTATCACAGCTGTACAAAGTTAACACCAGCAAAGCACCTCCATATCAGACGTGGAGACAAGGAAACAGCAGCTGTGGAAGACTCCTGGCAGCCTCAGGCAGCAGCAGCTGCACAGCCCTTCCATGGCTCCAAGGAAAGTTTGGTCCCCTTGCAATTCCCTCCCTTCCTGCTCCCTTAATTGGGCCATGTACCTGTTCCAAGGCATGGGCACTGGTAATTTTAATGAACCTGAGAAATCTGTTTACTACCAAGCCATTGAACCTTTATAGCAAGTGTTCAGATATTAAAACCTGAATATTCTTTTTATAATTTTAAATCTTATTTCACAGAACAGCCTTGTTTAGTCTACAGGTTTAACAGTCACCAGCAGATATTTTACAGAGCAATGCACGCAAAAGATACCGACCTTCCCAGCAAGAACTCACAGCCCAGCTATTAAAAAAAATAAGACCAGCCACAGTAAAGGTTGCTCCATTTGTCAGAAGATATTAATCTTTGCATATGCCCTTTCCAAAACAACTTAAGTATAAATCTACCAGCAAAAAAACTCTTTCCCAAAGAGTTTGCTTTAGAAACAAAGCCAAAAATAATCTAACCTTGAGGGAACCATCCCAATGAATTTTGCATGACTTGTTCTTCATACTTGTATGACACATCCATGTTTTTCCTCACAGTGAACAAAAAACAGTGTCATATGGATCTGGTCACAGTACTCAAAGGCACAAAAAGTTATTGCTAGGCATTCAAAGAGACTGTAGCATCAGCCAGTGTTCTTTCCACCTTTCCAGGACAGCTGAGTGTGAGCTGCCAGGCAGGACCAACACTTTGTGCACGGTAAGCAACCCTGAGCTCCTTGATTACTGGCACATTATAAACCAGGGGTGAGAGCAAGCTGCTCACACATATCAAGGGGAAGGGGGCTGGGAAGCAAGGAGAGAAAGGAACCTGGAATGCTTGGCCCAGGGTCGGAGGACAAAGAATTTCAGAGCCAGGCAGTAACTTTAAGAGTCAAGTGCCTATCACGCAAACATGTGCTCATCATGCTCACCCACACACTTCCTCTTCAGAGATTAGTTTTAATCCCAAAAAATTTTCTAAATTCAACTCCCCACATACTTGCACAAGCTTGTTTGCTGGCATAAGGATGGTGGCTATAGCAGGCAAGGATAATGAGATGGGGGAGATGCATTTCTTTCAGTGGCACTGACAACTTAGGTTCACTCAGGAGAACATGTGCATATAATGTGTATATTAGAGCACAAACTGCAAAAGCAATAGGCTTTACAAGACTAAAGAGAAACTTTAAAAAAATGCTCAAGAAAAAGCACGCAGTGCTCAGAATATACCTAAAAGGCAGAAATGCAAATCACAGGGATAAGCATGATGCAGAATCTCTGGCTCTAAGTTTTCTGTAAAACAAGTTATTGCTGAACTAGTTTTTAATTCTCACAAAATAAAGCAGAAACAAAGGGCTGTGTTCAATATGCTTACAAACTGAAATTCCAGTTCCCTACATACAGGACCTTCTTTCATTAGGACAAGATGGAAAACAAGTCAGCGATTAGCATTCTAATTAAATACTAAAACATAGTGGGGTACAATTGGTAAAGGCACTGACAGGCATTTTCCCAGGTTTCTTGTTGAATGACTGCACTTTTTCTTTCAGAAAAAACAAGTCAACAGTTCAACAACATCATTATCTGCTATGACTTTCTTCACAAGTGCTGCATTACTGAGCTACTTGCATGGCTACTGTAAACACTGAGCAGGAGCATCAATGCTTTTCAGCTTATCAGTCAGAGCATGACCAAGAAAAGAACAGTCAGGCTTCTTGTGCACAGAACACATCCAAAAGACTCCAGCCATCAGGAGCTAGTTTGCAGGTAAACATGTGAGTGACAGCAGATAAAGCTGTATTCCATTAAAATGGCAGCCGTGAAACCTCCAGAGGGAGGTAATTCAAGGAAAACTGTGCTGTGAATTTCTGGATTCTGCACAGTTCTTCACAAAAGACTCATGACTTCAGAAATAAAAGAACAGGTTCTGTTAAATTTCCTAGGCTCACTCCTCATATTTAAAGGTGGAAAGAAATATTTCCCTCAGGGAAGGGGGGCCCAGTTCATAATTTCTGGATTAAACCCATTACTATTAGCTGCAGAATGAAATTATTAGTGACAGGTTCCCTGAATTACCTCTTTACAGAGGTCACTGGAGCTTCCTAGAAACCTAAAACTGCCACTGTAAATTTAGCTAATAACAATTGAGTTTTTGAAACCACCTAAATTAGAGGTAAACATAATAAAGAGCCTGCTCTAATACCCTAATTTAGTCATGCACTGTAGGACAATACATTTTCATTTTTCACTTTGAAGTTATAAACTGAGAAATACAAGAGTTTTGGCATGCACCACTATTACATCAACTTTTTATATCCACAGATGTGGATGTAGAATTTCTATTGATTTTAAATATGCTCGTTTCTCTTTGAACTATAACAGAAATCAAGAATGATTTTTCTGGCAAGCACACAAAATGTAGCTTGATTAAGACATTTAAAATGAGATTATACAGAGGCTTAAAATAGGATTAAACAAAAGCTTTCACCACATAAAATTCTGTTATGAAATGAATCAATTTTGCAATATCGAGAATCTGAAAAAAAAGAAACCACATGTACAAAAATCTTACTTTCATTCTATGTCTAGTACTGCCATTTTCAAGTTTTGCTCAATTATTGATGAAGGACCTTAGACAGAAATTTTTCAACCCACCACTTTATAGGCTACACTTAGTTCTGCTTAATCTTCCAAGACAGTTAATAAACTCTGTGCACTGTTTCATGTAAAGTACATACAGATCCTCAAAGTCCAGCCTGTGTTTCCCCCTTCCAAGGAAGTGACCTCACCACCAGATTATAAAGTCCTGTTTCTCTTACTGGTGCTCTCCGTCGCTCTGGTCCTGTAAATTTTGCATTCCTAGAAGTACAAAGGATGCCCTTCATCCCAATCCAGTAAACAGCTGAGTAGTTAAGAGTCCACTACTTGGTGAGAAACCTCAGCTTGAAATCCTTCAGCTGGATTTCAGCATTAAATCCAAGTCTTCCCTTTTTTAGGGTTGTCGCTACAGCCGCCCAGCAATTAGATCCAAGCTTTGCAGGGCGTGTGGAGACACTGGTGGGGTGCTGCTGCAGTGGCACTTGGACACTGGGGCGTTGGCAGGAGCAGCACTGGGCACAGCTCTGCTGCCCAGCACACCAGTTTGCCCGGCTGCTGGGACCGCAGCGGGACTGGATGTTACATTCGCTTACACCAAGCTCTCCTCCCCTCCCACAAGCAATGAGAGCCTTCATCCCTGCTGTCCCTCCCAGTTTCTGATCTACTTTGTCACAGGTTGCTTCAAGAACTCCCAGAAGTAATGCCATTCCATCCTAGCCAAACCCATTTTGAAATGCCTGTTTTTACACAGTGTAAAAATAAACACCTTGAATTCTGATGATTCATAAGGAACTGACAGGTAAAGTGGTGCTATAACTGAATTACCAGGGAAGAAACAGAACACCCCATGAAATGGTCATGGTAAATCTTACACTAAAATGAGGGTCACCTGTCACAACTGAGCCATGTGCATTAGTATTGAACAGGAACCTAACAGAGTTCTCATAGTCTCACAAGCCTTAAATAGATTTAAAATGTGCTCTGTTATGATTTATTTTACCAGTGGAACACTATTGTGCAAAGATCACAGAATCCCACTGACCCTGGTCATGAGTTCCCTGGAACTATTACCAAAATTCCACAGTTGCCAGAGATCCTGAATCTGAAGTAGACTGATACTAATTTGCAATTAAGAGACTAACCTACCGCAGAGGGCAGGTTTCTTGGTCTAAATTCAGTTCCCTTTGTAATTTCTTTTTTTTCTGCTTACTATTGTAAGGGGGTTTGTTTTAATAACCAATATATCTCATGCAACAATTAGACATACCCATAACAGATAATGATGCAAAAGGCTGGAAAAAGAGCTTGATTAACCAGCTGTAAGATTCAGTATCACCTTTTGCATAGGACACATCTGATTCTGAACAAGGAAGGCAAACATGCTCTGTGCTGTGCTAGTCTCTGTATCTTTGTGGTAGAGAGTGAGATCATATTATTCAACTTCCTCCTGGCACTGGGTGTCTAAATTGAAAAAATGACCACACTCTCCACGTGTCTAGGTTGATCAAATGACCTCACTGGAATAAGAATTTCTTTGAATTGTTCCAATTCAAAATTTGCAGAATATTCTCGGTATTCAGAATTTGCAGAGTACCCTCAATAAGATTAAGCCAAGAAAGGACAGGCACTTAAATATTAAAGTGTTTCTCATCCTGCAAAAGAAACAAATATTAATTTAAGTAGGTAACCAAAATGCTGAGAAATTTGCAAGGAAACTGAGGCATTGAAGTCTTGGAGTGGTCTAAACTGTCTCCAAATATTATTTAATATTTGGAGTCTAGCTCCTCTTGGAGTGCAACTTCTGCTAGTCTTCAAGACAATTAGGTGATCTAAAATTCAACAAACTGTGTCAGGGGCTGTGCTGAATTATCTACCATCTGGAAACTGTAAAAATCAAAATTATATGAAGGGACATAAAAAATACTATTAAAATACACTGCTGATGGTAAAGCTTGACAACTTTCCAACTAACTGGAACTTTCCAGAACTAACTGGAAACCTGCCTTTTCTGAAGACCCATACAACTTAGAGCAAGCTGACTGAGAGCTAAGAGCCCTGAGGCATCAGATAAGGCTACCCAAGCAGTCTCCTACCTGTGGAGATTAAACTCTACTTCTTTCTACAATAAAATGCAGAATTTTTTGGATTTAGCTTTTAAATTGGATAAAAAATATCAATCTAGTTTCAAAACACTGAAGTTCTTTCCAAAAGTATAGTTCTCTTTATCCAGCCAACTCTCTGTAGCCTCTTTCTGAAAAACATAGCACTGCTCAAAACTAAGTCAAAGGATTATTTGGAGTTGTCTTGCATAAACACAAGCCAAGTATCAGCTTAAGTTACTATAATGGTCTTTATGTAGGCTCATAAGTCACACAGCAAATTCTGGCAGAAACAGACTTCAGTCTTTAGACACGTTTAGGTATTTGAACATAGTGCCAAAAATCTCCCAAAGATAAGTGAAACACACCAGGAAAACTGGTTTTAATATCCGAAGAGTTACTCAAGCTCAACTGAATTTATCAAGATAAAGAATACATTTTTCTTGCTATGCAGAGGACAGATGAATCTTTCTGCTCAATATCGAACAGCTGTTGAAGCAACAGATGCTGAAAATTCTCTGAGAGATTCTACAAAAAATCTTTTATGGAGCAAATTACTTTGCAACCTAAACACCAGAGTTCCTATAATGAAATCAATTTCTATGCCATGGTCTTAATTTCAGTTTACTTCATATATTCATTCAACCTACAGCCCCTAAGCTTTATATTCAATAAGTTCTCATACCAGCAGTTGTCTTCCATAAAGAGCCTTGTTCCCTTAACAGTGCTAGTATTTGCTCAGTGAAGTATTAGTTCCTGCAACCTGTCAGAAAGGAACTGAACAACAACACACTCTGGTCTGACCAAAAAAAAAAAGTCAAAAAGCCTAAACAAGAACAAAAAGGACACATTTTCAAAACTGGGTGGTTTACTCTACACAGAAGAGTTCTGCTTATTCCACACTCCAAAGGTGGAAATTGTAACGTTTCACCAATTTACCAAAAAGCTTTTATTTTTTTCACCCAAGGTTTAAGCCAAATGTGTCTCCGCACTGGATCCCAAACTTTAATTTCCTTCTACTTCTGCTATTGTTATGCCAGCACTTCTAAATATTTACCCTTCCCAGATTCCTAAAATGGAAGAAGCCGGGGCTCTTTTGTAGTGCAGATGATTTGCACAGACCCCAAGCAGTGGAGAAATTCTCACGCTTTCATGGGAGGGAACTGGATTTAGGGGACACTTTGCTCCTGACAGGGTAAAGTAATCTTTAATAAATTTAAATTGAAGGGTCTTTCTAACACAGAGGGATTATGTATATCTTCCTTATGTACAATGATAAACATTAAAGGTATTAGGAGACATTCCTTAGAGAACTGCAGATTTACATTTTTCATGAAGCGTAGATGTGATTAAACTGCATCTAAAGCTGGAAATGTTTAGCACTAAGCTACTGAAAAATTACTTTTCTGTATATGTCACTTCAATTTATCTTCTAAAAAATTGAACTGTCATTATAGATAAGGATTCAGTAAAAGCTTAATCAAAAATGTGAAGGCAATACTAACAAAATGCAAGCATAAACAACACGAAAAAGAAAACTGCATTTTTATCCCTACTGAATCTTTTGGAGTCTCCACAGGGGCAACTTAGTCCTTGGTATCAAAGAGGGAAGTCAGCTTGGTCTTTGCTGGCATCACATATTCAGCAGTGACCTACAAGAGAAATGCTCCATATACTGTTTATTTATTAAATCAACCCCATAATCTAAAAAGTCATGCTACAGTAAACCTAAAGAACTTGTAAACATGTAAGATACTATGGAGTCACCTGAGACAAAAGCAGTTTTCCTATTTCTGTAAGCACACACTGAGTTACATCCTCCTACTTAACAGAAATCTGTTGCTAAGGATAGACAGAAGGCTATTTAAAACTTGCTAGAGCCATTGGTTGTGTCATTTTAGCTGAAGCTGTGAGTGAAAGTATCAATATATTATAGCATTCTTTATTTCGAAGTTGTCAAATTATGCACTCTAAGTAAAGAAAATCCTTCCAGAAAATCTTCTTGAGCACTGAGCCTCTTTTGTTATCAAAGTAAACATTTCTTTGTGTGTCTATTCCATCTGATAAAGTTGGATTTTGCCCCCTCATGGATGCTGAAAACTTGGGGGATAAGGACCTAAATGAGATCATCATTCCCATATATTAGCGAATTCCTTAAGAATCCATACAAGTGCATAGTAATTGACAGAGGAATATAAAGAAACTTAAAATAAAAATGGTTTTCTGCACAGTGGGGAGCTAGAGTTTCTCAGGATCGAACTCAGAACACATGGGCAAATCAAAAAGGAGGGAAGAAAACAGAAGCCGTCCCAGTCTGCTTTTCAGTTTAAGGCAGTAAAATAACCAAGTCATAATTTTTAAAAAACCAGGACAAAAATACTTCAAAGGAATGACTGTTAGTACCAAACTCATTTCACACAGTTCCACCAGTCTATCAAAAGCAATCTCTCCTTACCCTCTTGGCACTGCACCATTCCTCCTCACTTTACATGGACCTTTGCTTCTTTCTCATCCCCTGCTTCTGTTTTTATCTCCTCTCGTCCTGAACTTTTCTAATTACAAAGTCTTCTGAACCAGCAGAACCAGGAACTTGGGAGAATAATTTCTAGAAGCAGCAGTCTGGATAGGGAAGTCTGCCTCTGTCCTGCAGATTTCTCCCTGTGTAGAATACCTGCCTGCATAAACACCACTTCTCATTGCAAGAAGTTTAGATGTGCAGGCCAGTTTGAACATGCAACCAAGGAGCTGCTGTGGGCACACAGGCTCTACAGACTCCGTTAACCAGTTTCACCTTCTCATCATTGCAGTGACCCGCACTGCACTTGCACCTCACACAACACTCAAGTGCCAGTCACCATAATGCTCATTCATGAGGTGTTCCTTGAGTTCTCCAATTTAGGGTAAGATTATTTCCAAGCTATTTAACCCCTAAAGGAAAGAGCTGGAGAACAGAATCTGAAGTTTTGTTCATGAGACTAGTGAGAAACTGCAACATTCAAAGTCTTCATTAAAATGACTTTGATTTTACAGACTGACTGCAAGAAAATACTTCAGAAAACCCTAACTTAACTGGTAAGTTACAATACAGTTACATTTCACCAATTTCAGATCAAGCCAGGCGACTACTTTAAACTCTCAAAAGACCACTGAATGAGCAATAGCTACTTATCACAGAAGCCCCTATCTTTAGAAAATATTGAAAACCAGTGCTGGAAATTTAAACCATTAAAAATAGAACTTTAGAAAATAACAGTGGATATTGACAAATTGTAGGCACTTATTTTTCTTAACTTTTTTTTATAGGTATAAAAGAACAATTCTTTACCTCTACAACTTAAAAGTCACAGATGAACAGCGAAGGTTTGGTGCATCAAGTAACACAGCTGCTAGCTTCAAAGCTAGTGATTATGAGAAAAGTTTTAAAAGCTGAAAAAAAGCTAAACTTTTCATAGTCTCCTAACTGCAGTAACCAAAGGCTGAACACTACTGATGACTAGACCAAACTTTTAAATACTCTCTGTTCTGCCTTTCCCATGTATCTAACTTAAAAGGTATGCTTTCCCCAAACCTGATTTAAGAACAGAGAGATAAGACAGCCAGCTAAACTGGAAAACTGTAATAGCATCAAAGTTACATCGATATGCAGCAAAGAAATACACTGCTGAGTAGCAAGGTGAGATTCCTACCTTCAGCTGGAAACAAGTTTTAAAGAGCAGTCAAGGTGAATTTGCATAGTAAGGAAAAGTCTTAAAATGGGAAATGTTTAGTGAGGGAGTTAGCAATTCTGTGTATATAATAAATAACATCCAGACAACAGGCCACAGACACAATCCTTTCAAAACAGTTAGTGTCTGCTACTCTCAGGAATCTTGCCCTCTCCAATACAGAGTGGATGATATTACTCTGGAGAGCAAAGGCAAAAGGGAACAGGAGGAGAAAAGGCACCTGGAAAGAAGTAGCCCAGTTTTAGGTGGGATGATAAAACTCTGAAAGCTGCTGCATAAGGAGAAAAGCATTTTGAAATAGCTCTTTGTGTCACTCCCCAATAGAAGATTTTAATGATAATGAAAATAAGGGAAGCCGGAAAAAAAATCCAACCTCAAGCTACATAAAAAAGAGAACACGCTCACAAGAACAGATGCAAATACTTACTGCCCTTTCTTCCAATCATCAATGCAGAATATGACATTCTATGTCCATATATCCTACAATCTAAATTTCCATCGATGCTCCTCACTAAAAGCAAAAAAGATGTCACCTTCCGGTTCTGGATTAGTTACCTTGAACACAAGTGAGCTGACAACTGTTAACAGCATATTCTCAATATAGCAGAACTAAAATCATTAACTTCCCAGAGCCTGCACAAAGCAACCCCATCCTTCCTTACCCAGCCACGAGTGTGACTCTTGAGAAGCAGCTGACTGCACACAGAATGAAGTCTCTACTGGAAACCAGGCTCGTGTGTTACGTTTGACGTACTTCAGGCAAGTGAAAAACTTCATTAGAACATTCCAAACAGGTTTCCAGGAACAGCAGCACACTGAATTAGGGGCTAAAGGAAGAGGAGTTGTCAGTTGTAAGTGCACCAGAAAGAAAAACAGGAACACACTTCCTGGGGCTTTTAAAATTACACTTCAAGAGCTATTGTTACTAATAGCTGCTCTGAGCTGTAAAAACTGCAACCTTGGAGGGCAAAAGCCAAAGAAACTACTGGTTTTCCCCAGATTACTCACAGAATTAATAAGATCATTTGGAAGGCAGCCTTGAGGTTATCAGAAATCTCCCGTCACATGCCCACAGCAAACTTTTCCAGCATTTCTGCTTACAACTCCTTAATGAACTGCAGCACTGAAGCAGAAATCCTCTTGCCTGCTAGCAGGTCGTGCTGGAATGCAATTTGGCTACCTACGTGTTTTGTGTTTCCAACAGCAAAGTTACAAAAAAAAGAAAAACAGATAAGTCTTTAGCAGTTTTCCACTACATGAATCTGAAACAGCTTTTAAAAGTGTATTTAGCACTGAAAAAATAAATATCACAACTTCTATATCGGTATTATTACTGACAACATAAGCAAATTCTCTTCATTTTTCAGTACATAATCAAAGAGAAGATTGCTTTATAGTACCATAGGAATTGTTCCTTTTTAAAATATTCTTTAAAACAATAGCATTGGAACAGGCTGCGCAGGGAAGTCATGGAGTCTCCTTCTCTGGAGACATTCAAACCTGCCTGGACCTGGTCCTGTGTCACCTGTTCCAGGTGACCCTGACTTGGCAGGGGGGTTGGACTGGGTGATCTCCAGAGATCCCTCCCAACCCTAATGAATCTGTGATTCTATAATAGGTCTCAGGCAGGTAGAAACAATTTGAACAATGAGAGTTCATAGTTGAATTGAGGACTGCTGTTCTGACACACGGAAAATCCTAAACATCAATGGAACTTTATAAATGGTGGATACGATTCAAACAGATTCTTGTCAAGGAAGGAATTGTAGGATTTTAGCTACAGGCACATCTTCACTACACCATGTTTAGGTACTTTGAGGACTTCGGCCCAAGCAACTATTTGTGTACAAGTATCTCATATTCTGAGCACCTGGTTCAATGAAGTTCCCCACAAAACAGACACCAAGATGGATATCAAAAATACAGCTCGCCAGCCAGAAGCTCAGACATTCACTGTGAATTTGTGACAGGAGGTCAGCAGGAGAACAAACCCAAACTGGTATGCCCACTACAGGACAGCCTTTTGATATGGCCACAAGAATAAGCAGAATCAGGTAGAGATCAGACAAATAAAAATGACAATACTCATGGCAAAGCAGGATTTCAAATTGGTCAAAGATCCGGCATTGCTGCAAGTGTGCATCTGAAGTGTTAAAACATCTCAAAATCCTTTTATTGGCCTTTTGGACAAACTTTCTGAGAAGAAAATGAAAAGACTTGAAGAGGGTGAATAAGTCTGGGAGCCAGAGTAACATCACAGAAGAGCAGAGACTGAATGTATGTCATCATCAGGTTGGAACCCAAGGGAAAAATAAACCCCCAAAACTTACTTCCCTCCTTAAAAGTCAAAAAAGAGGCCAAACCCCCAAAGCAGCCTGCCACAGGTAAGAAGCTGAGTTAACTTTTTTATCAATTTGAGAGAAATCAGTATTTGTAGAAGGATTTTGCTGGTTCAATCAGTACACTCACTGTACACTTGAGACAATCAGGCATTGACTGTCACAGCTTAAAACAATGTTTTGCAATATTCAGCCTCCCCTCCTACATCCCAGGCAATCCAAAATGGATTCCAAGCAGGCAGAAAAATTAAGGGTCTTTAGCCAGTCATATCTGTTTTACTTGAAAAGTTACAAGCAGCACAAATCCAACACATCAGGAGGCAGAGGAACATACATCCAAAGACACTGCTCTTAGTCTCCAGAACAGAAAGTTAAATCAGAATTTGGAGTGAGATTGTGTGTCTCAACTGCTGTACATGGAAGCTCGCTGTCCTGAGAAGAGTTAACATAGAGCTTATTGACCACTTGAACATGCAAAGTGGGCATGTTTTTCTGCACTTTAGAAACAGCCTTAATGCACTGTCAGAGATATTTTAAGTCATAAATCCTATTGCATGACATGCAGTTTTAAGAAATCCCAAGAGATTGCTGTTGTCTGCTATCTGGGCACTGCCGATTCAGTGTTTTCATCCACGTGCTGCAAAGATTGCTGTCACGTGCAATGTTCTGTGTCCGAGTTCAGCATCTTGTTTGTGTTGGCAGGAACTTTTGCCCACTCTTGACAGAAAAAGTTTAAGACGAGGTTTAGAAATTCCTTGGTCAGGGCAGAGTCTCCTTTCTCCTTGTACAACCCATGTCAGAGAGCAGGGAGGAAGGAAGAGAAGACAAGAGAAACAAACCTATTAATAAACTCAGAACAGAGAAACATGGGTACATAAAATTTTGATAAATCAAGTTACCAATTATCTACACACTTTACTCCAAAAAAGATGGAACAAAGGACATCTGTTGCTTCCCCTGTACTGCTACACAACAAGCTTGGAGAGCTGCACGTCCTGCCTTGGACTCAGTGATTTCCATCCAATCCCAACAGCTGCTCTTGGCCCCACTCCTTCATTTGTACCATGTTCTCTCTATTAGCAGCGACATGAACCAAATTTGCCACCTGAACAGCAAATTGTTCAGGGAACAGCAGCTTGGGCCTGTCTTGGGCCTTCAACTACCTTCAACTTTTGGCAAGTGCTCAGTAAAACATCCTTCTATTCAGGTGATGCTTTCTAGTTTAAGCAGCAGAGTGTCAGCTTGCACGCCCAACAGATGGGACAGATGCACACTGGCTGGTGACATCCATGGCAGCAGGGATGCAGCAGACAAGTAAATGGTTGTAAATCACAGAGGTTATGAAAGAAAACTACTCTCTTGGAGAAGTCACTTACAGTGACATCTTGCCTACTAGATGAGTACAAAGTACTCAAATCCAAAATGTAATCAAATCTGTGTAATTCAAATAATCAAAAGGTAAATATTTATGTGCAACTGATGGCAGATTTCTAATACTTTTAACACCTGATTTACATCAGGAATATGATCTTGTGTTCATCTATTCTTTATTTGAAGTGGAAAATAAACACAAAGTATTTGTGCTCATTGAGGAAAATCACATCTCTGCAAAGGATACTTATGAGAAAGATGACAACAAAGTTTCTCATTATCAGAATACCATACCACTTCACACTGTAGTTTTTCTAAGAAATCCAATTTTTCTTAGAGTTTGGAAAAGAGTGAAAAAGCAGTTGTACCTGGATTGAAAATAAACAGTCTGAACCGATCAGCCTCACGAGGGAATCTCAGCGTAAAATTTTAAGTGGAGCTCTGCTTGGAATTTCAACAAGGTAATTAGGTATAGACCACTTCAAAGTGGGACATGTCTACACTGATCACTGAAACACGCAGTATTGCAGAAGGGGAGCCAGTACTTCCATCAACATTCGAATAAAATATGGATTTTTTTAAAAATCTGTACTCTACAAGAAACATAAGAACAGACTGAGAGAATAGCTGAGCAGGTCTGCTTTTCGTTTTTTTCAGCTAACATTACTTATGCCCATATCAAAAGCTTCTTTGGAAGCACCAGAACTTAGCTGTTAGCTCCAAATACCTTAACGTAATTAGAATGGTTTTAAACTTTATTTATGCCACACTTCCTAACCCTTCTGTGCACACCGCAGGGGACTGCAGATGCAGTTTGTCTTCCCTCTTGCTGACCTTAGGCAGCATCACAGCTCAACTTGTCCTGCTGGAACTCACAAGTGTGCGTCCAGTGTGTCCCCTCCACATCACACATAGTACTACCTTTGCTGATACACGATCTGTGCCAACATCTCAGCTTCTCTCTTCTGTCTGCCCATTTTCTACTTTCAAACTCCAAGCTTTTGTGACAATCAAGGGGAAACACCACACTGGGTCATACACACATTGCCATACATTGCCTAGACTGCCTGGAACATGTATTGCTTCTAATAAGTTCTTCCTCTCTGCTCACTGACTCCCTCAGAAGATATCCAAGTCACAACTACTCTTCACAAAAACTAAACTGTCAGTAGATTAATCTGTCTGGTGCAGAACTGGGACTTACACCATTTTTTCCCCTCTGTCTGAAAGCACAAGTAAAACAAGTGTTTAATCACAGTATCTGAGAAAAGAATTGGCTGCTGGGCTCCAAGTTAGCTGATGTTGCAAAACAATAGCTAACACAAGTAGTAGGGCAACTATCCACTATTTTAGCAAAAAAAAGACTTCCATGTGTTACACAACATCCAGATTTTTTTAGAAGGAAAAGTGAAAATTCACTTGTCTTTATCCTAAAATAGAATTTCTACTTTTCAGTTTGCTGGTTTGAGGGGTTTTTTTAATAACTAAATCTGCAATTCATACATATCCCAATGCCGAAACATACATTTGCATCAAAAATGTATTTTGTAGACTGAGGTGTACAGACTCAGTGAACTGAAACTTTGCCTGTGATAACATCAGCCAGTTGCAAACAGATTCTAGGTACACTGTCAGAACTGGGAACACAGGCCGAAAGCCCTGGCTCTCTCTCTGGAGACCTAGGTAGAAAACAGAATTTCACTTTTAGCATAGAACACACAAAGAAAAATAATGTACCTGCCTTTTACAACAGAAAGTTATTTGGACAGATGACCAAACAGGTCATGTCTTCAAATTATCACTATGAGATTCAGGGTGGGTTTTTGGAGCTGTTTGTTTGGTTTTAAAATATAAACATACACACTCTTTTACACTCCTATTTTGCTCAATGAGCTTTAGAAAAAATCTGCCATATTCTGCAGCTTTGCAAACTGAGACCATATGTGAGCATTACAGACACCACAATAAAAAGGCAAGCTGCCTGTTCAGCTGAACATCTCTTCCTGCACATGGACACAGATGGAAGCAGCTGTTGCCACTAAATAACTCACAGAGCTAAAATGCATTTGAGAAACTCTGCTCCATTCCCCAGGCAGGACCTGCTCTTATGGACTGCGGCAGAGCTGGATGGGATGGAAAGTAAATGCAAGTAGCAAGGTGGTTTGTCATTCCCCCCTCATCTCCTGAAATGAGCTCTCAACAGATACTCATCCAGCTTCGAGAAATGAAAAGACAAATACAAACACCACTTCCTCCTGTGACTGCTAAGCTAAGCAGAAACACGGAAAGTGCACACTTTTATTTCACAGCACAGTACAAACAAGAATTCGCCTTTTTGTACCAAACCATTAAAACATGCCATTTGCCCATCAGGTCACCATAAGAGGATGAAAAAAAGTAGTGTCTGCAGCACTGGCTTATACTGAAAAAACAAGGAGGTGGAAGGATGAGGTAATGGAAAGAGGGAAAGCAGTTTATCACCCCACTCACTCTCCTCTCGGAGAAGACTCTGAGCACTCAGGAATAGCAGGGGACCATGTTCCTACTCATGACCTTTCTTTGAAAAAGTGCAGTGCAAAGTCTCAAAAAGTAAAAGTCAGGGAGGAGGCAGAAATCTGACATTCCAGCACTCCCACTCCCAGCTTAAAACTTCAAGGCAGACTGATTGCTATTTCACAGTCTGCTGATTTGCTCTACTTTCCATGAACCAAGAATGCTTAAGAAATTCTAATTTAATCTCTGCTTAACGTCTCGGGTTAATCATGTTAAAATTTTGCTTCTGGAATCTTTAATGTGATCTCCAGAGATCCCTCCCCATTGAACACTACTGTGTTCAATGAAAGTGAAAGTGAACATTCAATAAGAAAAAGAAAACTAAGAGTTTCCTTGCTGGAGGAAAGCAAGCCAGAAGTCTCTTTTCTTGAGGATTTTAGAGACAGGTTAGCTTCATTTGCATGTTTTTAGACAGGTATGCACCTTCAGTAGGAGAAATCACATGTAAATCAATACAGAAATAACACAGTTCTCTCCAGTATTTATCAAGTTAGGAGAAACCATTAGCAATGGTACTGAAGCATATGTATTTATGGATTAGAAAAGGCATTCCTGCTTTCTGCAGCTCATGAAATCATTTCTCTTGGAGAAAGCGGTTATAATACCACACACTGCTGTCTATACAACTGTAGGTGTTTACATTTCTGTGACTGAAATATGGGAATGATTGTGCTGAATCAATCCACAAGATAAGAACTTTTTAAGCCTCAAAACCAACAAAATATCTGATTCTTCAGAGAAAAGTATGAGTACCACAAAATGAACAACTCTACAGGGAATGCTTTCCCTAGAAGTTATTTGAGCCATAAGTTCATAACTATGAATTATTTTTTTACTGTTTGAATGATGTTTCACATTTGGAGTCCATGACATTTTTAAGTTAAGTTTCAGATTTGGCAGAGGCCCTATCTCTACATCATCAATTCTGCACCATGTAGCCAAATTGTCGAATCTCCAAACTATGCCTCTTATAACCAAAGAACTGCAATTTCTGCATTTCTACAAAGCAGATAAATTTTTAGAAGTAGATGCTGCTTTCCCTGTCACAGAACTACTTTGCAATTAAATGATTAAAATGTCAAGGCTTACATGAACACACAGTATCTCTCTAATCTTTAGGTATTATTATACAGGTGCAGTTCTGCTTGGAAATGTAGAAGGTAAATATTTCCAGCCACTGGCCCTTTACAGATGTTGATTGGGTAATGTGAACATGGAAACAGGAAACCACACACATGCAAGTTTTATTTGCAAGTTTCACTCCCCATTCTGTCACCTAAAAACTTCATAAATTTTCAATTTCTATAGAGAATCCATGCCAGTATCTTCACCCAGACAAACTAATTCTTTCATCACATTAAAAGGGTTAATTCCAAATTTCAAGTAAATATTCCTATAGTCACCTTCAGATTTCATTACTTGTCCAAGCAATGAGGCAAAGCAAACAAAAAAAACCCCAAGTCAACAATTCCATGAATCACACAGAAATTGTTTTGCTTCCACTGACAGGATCAATGTTTAAGTCAAGCACTGATGTCATCTTAGTGGCACACCCTCCCCTACTGCAGGACCTCACCCTCCGCAGCCTGTGCCCAGCTTCCATCCCAACCAAGCACGCCCATTAGGTCCGTGTTTCTGCAGCAGGGTGCACTTACATTTGCACTATATTTTAAGTAATTTAATTGTTCTACCTGCTTTTTAACACGGTCAAATCAGATATAACAATAATTACAAGCAGAACAATGAAAGTAACAAAAAGATTCAGTAAAAAGAATCCTCAGTTACTTAGTTGCCTTTTAAATCTCATACATTTAACTTCACTGTTTCCAGTTCTCTAGAGATAATAATGGCTCATTTGACCAGTTCTTATTTAAAAGTCAGTTACTGTACTTGTAAAATTTACTTTTAATGCAATGGCCACCCAAGACCTCTTCATCATTGTTCTTGATTGATTCCTAAAGTCCTTCTCTCAAAGTAAAGTTCTTGTCAGTACTGCAGCATCTTTCCCTAAGTCTGTGATTTTCTTCTTCTCTATCAGCATCGAGAACCCAATTCCCAATCACAGAATTTCCATCTACCCTCCATCCTAACTCTCCCTAGTAAAACAACACTCTTGTCATTCTGACTTTCCCAGGTGGTGAGGGGAAAACAAACCCATCCATACCAAAAGACAGTGAAGTTATAGAAGTTATTTCCCTTGCAAAGAAAAAGAGTGCACCGTAGTAAAAGTTATATGGCGAATAACCACACAGAGAAGTTAGCCAGAATTGGGAAACACTGTCCTCATAGCCTCAAAGACTTAAGGAGCCTCACACATTCCTGAGCTTGCAATTTATATTCCCAACTTACATTGTTTCCCCCTCAGCTGCCTGCATCTCCTGGGTTTGCACACAGCACCTTCATTTTCTTCCCCACACCTCATGTGCTTTGAGCAAGATTCAGCTGCACGAAGCCACCAGGCATTTGGCATATGGAAATAACAAAGCAGGAGAAAGAGCAAAGCCTTATTACCGACAGATGTTGCTGCTGTTACTGCAGCTCCATGCTCAGGAGTCTCATTAGAAAGAATATTGCTCCCAGTTGCAGCCTAACAGTGGAGAGAAATACAACAGAAGCAAAGCAAGTTGTCTGCTCCTGACAAGGGAACATTCAATAAAAATCTAAATTTGGCACCTTAATGTCTTTGAAATCAATCAGCCTTTAAAATTCCCTGCCACATGATGCTAACCATGGAATACAGCAAACTTTAGTGCACTGCAAATTTTTATGGTTGTCAGGAACTTTTAGCTGCTCATACTATTAATGCCAACAGAAAGACTGTGGGAAGAGAGGTAAATATCTGCTGTTTAAGATGCTAAGCTTTGCATGCCTCTGGCTCAAATAATTTCACACTCTCTGAGATAGTAAGATTCCTTATGGTAAGATTCCACATTCCTCCTAAACTTGCCTTTTCTCCAGCTTAATAATGGTGCACTTTCTTTCTTCCTGCTCATTCTGTTCCTCCACACTTGCAAAAAGCATCATTGCTCCTATGCATACCCAGCACTCTGACAGGCCTTGTACAAGTAAGGACTTGGCTTCTTTTTGCCTTCTCACAGCTATTCAGCCCTCTGCCATCTCCATCTCATCTCTCCTCAAGCTACCACAATATTTAAAAAAAGTAGGGAATAAATGAAACAGCAAAAAGGTACTGAACAGCTCGCCCCCTACTGCCTTAGGCTAGATCAGACGTTTCTCTTCATGTTAGTACTAGCACCAAATTAATATCTCCTTTCAGTATCAAGATTATGGTGCTACCAAATAGTAATAAATCTCAACTAAATATTCTCAAGAAATTAAGTTCTAAAATTAGACTTAAAAGTAATATTTTTAAAAAGCCTCTAATGACTATTAGAATGGGGGAAGACACAAAGAAAGGAAAACTGACTGAAGTGGTTTCAACGCACAATGTAATTATATGCGAGCTTCTAGCATTTTATGATCACAAAATGAGTTATCTTTCTTAAACTGAATTAAGACAAATTGTTTCTTCTCAGGTGTGGAACAACACAAAACTGGTACTACCAAAAATCTTCAGCTGAGGCAAGGTATCTTCAGCAAAAATTTTTATCTCTATATGATCTTGTGGTCAGATGACTATTACATGGCCTAGCAAAACCAACTTCAACGTGAATATATTTCTAACCTGTAGCTAAAGGCACCAAAGTAAACATTCAACTGCATCTGTTCCATTATTTCCATTTGCAGAACATGAACGTGTAAGTACACAATGTTTTCAGCACCTGCACACGGAATAAGCCATTCCTTTAATTCAGTCTCAGAATTGCAGCTATTCTCTACAAGCTTTAGGAGATGGGAAAATTCAGCGAGAACATCCCAATAGTGAAACCACAAAAGAAATATTCTGGAGACAGAATATAGAGGAAGAGGAAAGGCAAGCTGCCTTTCAGACCCATCCCAGAAGGGCAGGGAAAATAACTTTTCATTATTTGACATTTGTAAAAACCTTTAATTCAGGCATTCAAATAAAACCTTCATGATATGCAACATCTCTACATAAGAACACTATTCCTGAAAGGTGAATATATAAAATGGAGTACAAACATACCAACTGCAAAACTGGGATTAAACTCTCAGATCACTGCTTCTTGCTTATGACAGAGATTTTCGTAAGAACACTTGGTTTTAGTCAGCTACAGATAATCACTAAGGTTATAACTATGCAAAAGAACCCATCAAAATTCAGACGTGCTCACATGGACAGTTCTCTAATTCCATCTGAGAAGTTCTGGGGTTTTTGCTAGAAGTGCTGGTTTTCCCTAGCTCAAACAACTACCCATTTCTAACAGCCTAAATGAAGTCATCTACTCTTTTTCTAATTGCCACTTAGACCCAAACCAGTCATAAGGACACAAAAAATAAAACAGAGACACCAAAACCTAAGATTATTCTGGTAAACAGCACTTTTGGTACCCAAGACAAGCAGCAACCACAAGAATACTGTCTGGACGTGATGAAGCTCTTGGTATCCAGTCCCTGCCTCCCCGACTGACCCCTGCTCACTCAGAACATTTCAACAAGTTCTCCAGGTTTGCCCCCAGACATTATTGTGACTACAGCGTGATACAGAATAAGCAATCTTCATCTTACAGCACTTTAACCATCTCCAGCTTCTCCCACAAATGTAAAACTATGGATTATTTTATTTGTCCAAGACAAAGTCCACATGCTAATTTTTATCAGATTTCACTGCCATCATCTATCAAGACCAATCAAAATATTTTCACAAAAAGTACTTTTTAAATTAGATCTTGTAAGCAATATATTAAGTTCTTTCCCTTAGAAGCAGGATCTCATTTTGTGCAAATTTAAGATACCCAAAACCCACCTAAAAATGCATGCTATTTCTTGGGCAAAGTTAATTCTTTGTTAATGTAAGTATTAAAGCTCAAAGTTATGTTTCTTTCCAAATAACTGAAACATCTCTTTAACAGAGCAGCAAACTGTAGTACAGCACGAACATTGTCACTGTCTCCTTTTAGCAGGTAATTTCATTTTACCAGTGCAAATTTTATTGTAACTACCTTCCACTACTTCTCCCCTCTCAAAGTTTTCCTGTTTCATAACACTCTGGAAATCCAACATCTTGCTTTGAAAACCTGGCTTATTGCCAACTTGCAACTGATACTACAGTTTAAATACCTTCCTAGCAAAGTTGCACAAACTTCAAAACACTCTGGGATCAGTCATTAAAATGTTTTTGTTTCAGTTACAACACTAATGAAAACCAAATGTCTACATTTATTTTAGCCAGCTTAATGGTCTAGGGACTTTGCTTAAAAGCAAGCTCTGAATCAACCCTCATTTACTTGACTGAACAGATTAGCAAAACAACATTGTACAGAGATACGGATAATATTTTTAAAAGGTTTAATAAGAGTCTTTCAGCCACAGATTCAATTAAGGAGGCCAAATTAATCGCCTCAATTTTCTTCTTCTCTAAAGTCTTCAATTACAGCACGCTCAAAACTATGCACTTTTAGCTGCAACTTTACAAGGCTCAATTTGCAAACAGATTTAAGACCCAACATTAATGCTGTGCTACAGGATAGGCTACTGCAAACCAAGCAAGGTACAAAAATAACAGACCCTGCCTGAAGTTTGAGCCTTCCCAAAGTGTCTGCTTGTGAAAGATATCGCTGTGCTATGCAAGTGTATCTCCCAGTTATACACACCACACGTTCAGCGGACATGGGAATATTCTGGGTGGGAATCGCAGCATGCTAAATGAAATGCTTCATACAAAGCTGTCTTTCAGCTGAGAGTCGTGACATTCTGCTGCTGCTTTAATCCATACCCTCTACAATCAAGCCAGCAAATTCTATGCTGGTTTTGTACAGCCTTAGCAATTCAAAATAAATTGATGTTTCAGCAACATTTTATCCCTTAATTCATTTTTGAACACTTTGCACATACTTCTGCACAGCAAAGAATATGGAAGGTCTGCTGAAACAAAACCAACACAAGCTGGCACAAATATCTACATTTGCAGTAACAACACTGTTGACCATCATTTGTATCTCAAGATATTTGGAGCACGCACCACCTGTTTCCAACTAGCTCTCACAGTGTTCAACCTCACAATTAACGACAGCTGCTAAAAAGTCTAAAATATCAGGGAAAACAAATAAAAGTTTAACAGCAGCTATGCAGGATTGAGGCAAGCCACGATCTTTTGCTAAATATGAGTCATTATAACACATACAATACTCCAGTAATGTGTATTTGCACTTCACAGACTCCCTTCACCACCATTATAACTAAAGTTAAAGGGTTTCTGTCTGCAGGAATGCCGGCGCCTCTGTGCAACAACTGTTTCTAGGCCAGGAGGGTGAGCAGGCTGCCTGTGCACTTCCAAAGTTTTACAGACCTAAGGAATCCCTAGCAGAGCCTTCCCAGTACACATCCCTAACACGCACATCCATTCTATTCATCCAGAAACATAGAAAACAGAGCAAAAAAGCCTGCTCCAGAGGTGACACCAGGTGTACAAATGCCAACCCAAAAAGAAATTTTAAATGAATGAATCTCAAACCATCGATTTTTTTTAATACCCTAAAATGTGTAAAAACTGATATAGAGCAAGAAAGTAAAGGTTACAGATAACTAATGAGCCAGTAAGTAGACTTTATAACATCCGCTTTAAGTGCATTGCCACTATATTTGAAAGTGCAGTTTGCTCAGGAACACTGGAATTCTTGCCATGCTTTCAAAAGTATGCAGAACTCTCCTTGTGTAAAAATCCTTCTTTGTTGCACAGCAAGATACTGAAAAGAGTAACTTTTTATATGCTTAATTCAGAGTTTCACAAAAAATCACATGCTTACAGTAATTCAATTGATTTCTCTATTTAAGAGGTTTTTTTTTCCCAGAAATTAGAATACGGAATTCTGGTACTAAGTAGCTGATAATTGCTTTCCTGTTAATCCCAAAAGGAGAAGAAAGGAATAATACAGGAAAAAAGGGATACTTAAAAATAATACACTTATGTTTCACAAAAATACCCAATGCAACATAAAAGGCTTCCAAGGCCTTAGGTCTCTGACCTGGTCACAACTTTATAGATGATGGACATCATGTCAAGAGCACCACAAGCAAAGAATCCTTTCTCAAAGTTCCAGCTAAATTTTTACTAAAAGCAACAGCTAGCAAGATCAAATAGTTCAGCTATTTAAATGAGAATGGAAAAATAGCTGAGAATTATTTCTTATTCCTTTACTTTGAAAAATCTGCATTCCTTATTCCTTTACTTCCACATTTCTTATTTATTTTGTAAATCCACATACCTGCTCTTTACTACTTTGAGAGAGAATCAAGGCATACTATTTATTTCTCTTACGCAGATAAGAGAAGTATGAATTCAACCACACCCTTCAAGAAACTTCAAAAATACCATTTCTCAGTATGAATTTTGTCAGACCCTGGCAGCCTTACAGAACAGTCACAGCTCCAGCCAGCAAAGAGGTCCTCTCGTGAAGTTTCAAATAGATACAACAACGCCCTCATTTATTAAACTGACCATACCTGCCTATCACAATTTCTCTCAGGCATTCAGCACAGAAGATTAATAAAGAGCATGTGGATCAAACAAGAAATACCCCCTGAGTTCAAGAAAAACAAAGTTCTGCAAGAACACAGTTGGAGGTAAGTTCCTGCTATCAAGTACTGTTTGCACAAAGCAGCATAGAAGTGCAAATCACAAATTCTCAGGAGACCCCCACATCCCATCTGCATAAAGAGGAAACTTTAAGTTTTAAATCTAACCTATGATTTGGGACAAACTTCACAAATATGACTCCTTTAAACAGTAAGACACATTCATTCCTCTCTCAAAGGAAAATAATTACACCAAAAACAGATTACAGAGAAACAGCAATACTGAAGAATTAAGTCTTGTAAATTCAGAATATTAAGACTGATTTTTATGGCTCATAGAACAAGCTTCAGTTCTTGCATGTGCCAGGGGATCTTTTATGTGAAAACACCTTGAAGAAAAACAGATAAATATTAAGTATTTTCCAGTAAAACAGAACTTGATACTGGCCATATATTGAGCATTCTCATTTCAAAGCCTCATCTAATTGGCTATTCAGTTCAAAACATGACCCATATCACATGACCTCTTCCAGAAGGTAATATGGAAGCAAGGAGAGCTTAAGAACAAGGCAGCTGCTCAGCTTCCTTCATATTGACACACTCATAGAACAGTCACCCCTTTTGGAATAAGAGAACAAAATTCTGAGTATCTTTTTTTTTTTATCCTGACATCCTGCATCGGGAGCATTTTCTCACTGTATATGAAGGGTTAAACTGAAAGCATTTAATAGAGATTACTCTGCGAATATCTAGGATCTTGATGGCTGGTAGTGTCAGCTCTGGAAGCTGGCTGTTGGGCCAGGCCAAGAGGACTGATGGACAATGAGGTAATCGAACAGATGTACACAGCACTTTGGGTTTTCTTCCCGGTCACTAGGGCCAAGTGGCCTCTCTGTGTACAGCACAGTGTCCAGGTATGGGAAATCAACATTTGGGATGATTGGAAAACAAAAAAACAAAACCCCAACACACTAAACAAAACCATGATGGCTTTTTACCTAGCAATCTACTTGGAAATTTGGCTTGAACTGCCATAAAAGTGTTCCAGCCCAAGAGCATTTGGTCACTGATGATTATCACCAAAAGAGACAGATTGGTATTGTTGAGACAACATCTACTAAAATGACATAAGCATGGACTGCAAAAAACATTCATCCCCAAGTGCTGTCATGTTTTAACATCCTGCTGAGTTTTTACATTTGTGGGCTATGGGCTATATTAGAGCAGCATGTGGAGCCAATACCACATCAGGCCTCACAACCTGAAGCTAGAAATCCACTTCTTGGCAAATTTACAGTAAAGATCCTCGCAACTTCATTTAGTCTTGGACATGTCTTCAAATCCATGCCCACTTTCTTCCCAAAGAAGCTGAACCTGTGTCAAAGAAAACTAGACTGCAGCTTGCCTCACTGCTCTGCAAGGGTTCCACCCCTGGCACACACTGCTGAGGGGATGTTTGCCTACAAGGAAGGACCCAATTAAACTGCATCTCCAAAGATGTGCAGGAAGTACAGACTCCACTGTTTCTCATTTTGAATGGAAAATACAGATGTTTAATAGGGGTGGTATTAAGCTTGCATGAACCACTCAAGATATTTTGCACTACGTCTACAGAAGCAATGAAAGAGCTCTTCTATTAAACACAAATAGTTTCGAACACAGCTATCTCTGTACCTGTCACTTCACAAAGGCACCTCTGGCTATTGCTATGGATACTAAACCCAGAGAACATCTTGTCACCTTCACCTGGAAACTCAGACCTACTGCACTAAAATTAGCACATCGAGGGTATTTCATTTACACTTTTTAAAACACACAAGACACTTCTTCATAGAGACATTCCAGGGGTTTGGAACACACAAGGTATAAGACTACCATACTTTTCTCAAAATACTTTTAATAAACTTTAAATATGAGGTAACTTTAAAAGGTTGACGGTAGAGCTCATATGGGAACCGATTAGCACAGACTGACCATGCCCAAGCTTCTCCCCCACTCAAGAAACTGCCTTTGATTAATGAAGTGGAAGGGGACAGAGTCACCGTGGCTGTGGAGTTTCACAATTAAGTTTGCCACGAAATGTACACAAGGGTCAATTTTACCAAGAAAACTGCTGCTAATTCTTTTACTCCACAAAGAGTGGTCATCCATTTTTAACAGCTGCTTCTTTAACAGGTGTTTCTCTCTTATCTTTCACTTTCCACAACAGCTCATTCACCTTTTCATTCTTCCCCACTATGTTGCCTCTTGACTTTTTGCTACTCTTTTGGCTATTTGACCCAAAACTGAACCAAGCGTCCTGCAGCAGTTGTTTGTCTCATCCTTAAGGACTGCACAGCTTACAGTGAGACATGAGCAGCACTTAGTGACACCTTCACTGTGACAAACACAGGGTTCATTTTCCTCAGCTTTCAAATGTGCCTGCCCACACCTCTTTCAGTGTGACCTAGGAAAGGAACAAGTTAATGTTTGACTTCTGGTTTAATCATATATTTTTTCTTGTGGTTACTTGACAGCAGAGTCTGGTGCTCTGCAGGTCATTTGCATGGGCTCCAAAGTCAGCAGTTTGTATTTCTGAATCAAGATTTGAGAGGTTACATAAACACATTTATCTTTGTGGTCTTTATTTTGGAAGGGGAGAACAGTAAGTGTGCAGCTAGGAAGGAGCAAAGCAGATGACTTGGAAGGCAGAGAATAGACCAGAAACATACTTCAACTGTTGTATTATGTAACATAAAAATGCTCTCTCATGGGCATTTCATCTACGCATGCAGGAATTTTACAGCTTGATTTCCTTGTTATGCCAGTTCTTAGCTTGAAAAAAATTCACCATCCCCTTTTCCCAATCACAGCAAGTCTAGGACCTCTTTGCTCCACAGAGGTGCATGAGATGCAGCAGGTTTTGCAGCAGCAATTCCGCAGTTCTGGGCATAGTTCTGCCCCCCCATTTAAATGATGATTGACAGGACTCCAACACACAACACGGGGCACACAAAATCAGCAGGGTCATTTTACTGCAGAGGGAATAAAGCAACCTGAACAACGGACAAGCTAGTGCAAAGTAAAGATATACACATGAACATCTCTGCATTAACTCTTTTCAAAGTGAACTTAATCCATTCTCAAAGCAGACAGCAGAATTTACATTCACTGGCCAGTTAACTCCAGTGAGAACAGCATCACTTGAAAGCAGAACATTCATTTGAAAACAGCTACCATAAAACCTTCTCTACCTCATTTCTCTGTAAACAAACATTAAGAACCTGACATATCCATGGCAACTTGTGCTGTGGAAACGAAAATTCAACATAACCTTTTAAAAAATGGTGCCAGTTCTTTTACAAAGAATTCACTGAAAGAACTATAAACCCTGTAGGGTGACACAGTAATAATAAATTTAAATGTCTGTGCAGGCCTAACTTAAAACAAGCACCTGCAGGAAGAAGCCTGCAGGGATTTCAACCTGATGCTACCAGCTTTGGAAAAGGTATTTCATTGCTCTGAAGACCCCACACGGCCTCTCACTCTTCAACACTGCTGGTCTGTTGAACCAGAATGACATCATACAGCATTGCCCTCAGCCTCCAAAGGAACTTAAATTAAAAAATAAGTCCTTCGGCTGTATTGCTGTATCAATGCTCCAAGACAAACCAGCGTATACCAATGCAGCCTCCTTGCTTAGAAAATAACAGGGATTCCAACAAAATCTGCAATCTTTCTGTACCTTTATAAATCATGAATGAAGTAAAACAACTATACCATGCATCTGAAGTCTTTGAGAAAGGAGCTGTCTTCAATAACAGCGTGGAACCAAAATAAAGCAAAGGAAGAAAAAAAGAATTTGCATTTTCCATATATAAAGACTAAGGAAAATACCACAGGGTTAGATATATTTGACCTATCCGAATTTTAAATTATTGTTCTTTAACCTGAGGATACTGTAGCAGAAGAATTCAAACACAACCTAGGAATTCATGAATGAAAACCTTGGGTTTACATACTAACTTTTACTGCGAAAAGACACGTCTCAGAGTTTTAATTCTGTAGCTACAGACAAAAATTAATCCTTACAGCATTACATTCTGTGTATGGAAAACAGGGCCAGGAATTAAACATGCCCTTCAGCAAATCATAATTCAACAACATGTCTAAGATTAAGAGGCTGACAGTTCTGTCTCCCAGGCCCAAGTTCCTGCTACCAGAGTACACAGCCTGTTATTCATGCAATTTAATTGCTAGTTTAGAAAAAAAAGGCATGCAAGATCAAGGCTGCTATCTGCTAATGAGGGAATGGTTTATTTTATATCTTAATTCTGACTTGGAGGAATGAGCAAAGCAGTCTGAAATCTCAGAATCTGATATCAAACTTACCATGGGGTTTGAAGAGTCTGATTTCTCCCTCATCCCCAAAGCAATATAGCTGGGGAAGAAAGATGATTCTGGAAGTCTGTAGCCATCGGTATACACTTAGTGTATCAACTGGAAGATATTTACAGACATGAAATGGAAGTGAGCCAGAAGATTTATAAAAGTATTTCCCCCTCTCCCCCAACGCAATATTACTTTCTTTGAAGAGCAGGGAGTGGAAATGAGGGAGTACAGATGTGCAATTTTGATAGCAAGACCCATTATCACAAAATGAGGAGGTGAGTAACATGGGCCCAGTGCTATTAACCACTTTGATACCTTTTTAATTGGAACGTCCCTGCTTTCTAGAAACCCTTCTAGGATTTTCTAATACTCTAATGGTTAGAAAGGAGCTCAATAAATCAACTAATCCTGCCTCTCAGGACTGGGGGAGAAAAACATGGTCTAGACAGAGTTAATCTGTGCCTTATGAGGCACTCTAAAAAGGGCAATACCACAGCCTTCCCAAGCAATCTGTTTCAGTGGGTCACAGTTCTTTCCTAGTGTCCATTTACACTCTCTGTTGCAGTTCAAGCACTTTAGCAGTGGTTCTGCTGTCAGAGTGACTAGGCTGAAAAACGCTCTCCATGTTTGTATCTCACCTGAAGAAAACTCTTCCTTCCCTCTGCAGTACTCCATTCTGCAAGTGAAACAACTTCTCAATCTTTTTGTGAATAAAATAATTAGATTTGCAAGACTTCATTCCTTATTTTCCTCTATATTGCCTTGTAATCTAGCTTTTCCTGGCATGAAATGCTTAAGCCTAGCATGAAAGACTATCATGTGAAATGTAGAAACTCATCCTGCTTACATATCACAGTAAATCCAAGAGACGTTTGCAGCAGCTGTGTTAACAGAATCATATCTGGCTTCTCAATTGCAACATCCCCAGAACTCTTTGCACAAAACTTACTCTACTCCTCCACAGTCTTCTTGTACAGAGATGATAAATGGAGGATCTCAAATCTTGTCCTCATCCAAAAGGCATGGTTTTCTCCCTCCCAGACTGCTTCTTCTCTATCCTCAAGTCACTCTGAACCCTATCCACATTTTCTAACACACTCACAGCAATTCCAAGCTTGATACCATCTGCTGCTAATACTGCACAGCCTTAACGTTTCACTTAAGTCAAAATTAGTGACAGAACCCTGCAGAGACCATTCAGTCTCCACATCCTCTGGTCTGACAGTGATCCAGGCTTTTCAACAACTTTATGGTATTTAGTGAAACATCCTTGCTTATAACACAGAAAAAGCCATTAGAATAACTAGCTAAACTAAGAACATATTTGTTCCTCCCCAAAAAGACTGGATACCATGCCATAAAAGGAGATTTGACTGGTAGTGAATTTGGGTTTGAGAAAATCCAAATTTATGTTTATTTAACACTTTTTGTACTTACTATTTGCAAAACTTATCCAGTGCTTCACATTTGTTGCAATGTTTTTGCAAGTGGACTCCAGAATTCTCGTGCTTCTACCTGACCCACTTAGATACAGGTGCTGGGCTTGGCTTCTCTGCCTATTTAAAGAACTTTAGCTGTCTACATGGAAACTGATAATGGTTCTGTGACCAGGAAGCAGGTGAACCAAATTATCCTTTAAGTTTCACCTGCTTTCCAAATTAGCCCTTTTGCAAGTGTCCTTCATCTTCCTTATATAAGAAAAATTCCTATGTTTCCGTTTCTGGTGTCAGGTATAACTACAGCTTATCCTGCAATAAAGATGTATCTGAAACAAGTGTACTAAACATACAGTTTGGAATTTTTAAATGTTTTCCTGGGAAGAAAGTTCATTCAAACCTTTTCCAAAAAGGTTGAAACCAATTGATTTTTTTAGAATATTTTCACCAGTCAAGTCTTTTATTAGTTGTCTGCACCCCGATTTATAAACACCCAGCAGCATTTCACATTCAAGTTAACAACAGTCCAGTTTGGTAAACTGGGAAAACAAAGTCTTTTGTTGCAGATGTAAATGGTCTCACTGACCACCAAACACCTCCTTGGTGATAAATGAGGTCTCTTGCCTCCGGTCCTGGTTGAGCTGCACCAGCCATGCTGGTGCACATCCCACCACGCCTTGAGCTCATTCTGCGTAGCCTCCTGCCAGGACCTTACAAGGACAAAGTATGAGCACAGCTGCTGCACACGGCAGCCACATCTACACCTAAAACTACTTGATATTGTTAATTATAGACGGCCTCTCAGGAAGCTGTCTGTACAGGTCTAAATTCACTGGAAGGAGGTAACTGTGAGAAAAGAAGAATTTAAGCAGTGGAACAAAACACCTGCCCTTCTCCATGGAATAACCACAAGTGCTTGTTTTGGCCCATGGTTTATTCCACTACACAGCACACCATGGAAGGCTACCCAGAAGCAGCTCACAGAAGAGATAACTACATCCAATTAAGAACTACCAAAATATTTATTCAAACTTTTCACTTGTTGCATTTCTGTTTTCTACTCTGCTCCATTCTGCTCAAAGCTGCAATACCACGGGGAAAATTCATAACACAAATATGAACACAATTTTCCAGAAAAGACAAACAAGATACCACAGAACATCCTCTTAACAGGGCTAACAGAAGAGCTGGTATATAGCCTTGAAGAGTAAAGCAGTACAACTGTTTTGAGCTATCATTCAGACCATTACCAGCTGACTAAATTTTACCTTAATACCTTTGACACTAAGGCACTGACCACCAGAGCCTTCCCTGAACCGGAGAGGGCAATGATGAGAGGTACCATAGATAAGAGAGAGGTCTCAAAACTAAGAAGTTATCTCAGAGTCTCATAATCCCATTATTATGGCTTAAGTTTGTGAGTTTTATAGATTTAGCAGCCTTCAATTTGTAGGTTCTACAGATTTAGCACCCTAAGTTCTAAAATCAGCAAGGAACTCTAAACAGCATATTCAAATTGCCTTTGGGGGTTAGAGGATAAGATGCCAGTTTAAGAAAAAACAAAACCATGTTTGGCGCAAGCAAACAGATGCAGTTTCTCCTGCCTAGATAGTAAAAAAAAAATAGAAAATCACATCTTTTTGGAAGTCAGTAACTTTACTGTGTATGCAATTAGTAAAGCCATAAATAAGCAAAGTTAAAGAGCTTCACAAAGTAACAAAACCTAAGAGAGGGACAAGCCTTCCCCAATCCATTCAACATCACACATCCGTGATCAAAATCTATTTTTAAAAAAATAATTAAAACCCCTTTCAATTTCCCCAGAAAGCAGTTTGGTTTGTAGAACTCGACCATATACAGGGCAGTAACGAACAACCGTTGACCCTCTTACGGAAAGGCCACGAAGAAAAAGATAAAGTCTGTCTGGAGTTTATGTTGGCCAGGCAAATCAATATACTTAGTCATAACTCAACTGCACTACTGACAAAGCAAGTAATTGTTTTCCCACTAATGCCATCTCTACCATTTTTTAACAGAGAACAAGTTGCCAAAGTACTCAGTTTGCAGCAGATCAAACTGGCTTTGCTTGACAGCAAAGAAAAGCAGTTTACTGATGCAACAGCTAAGCAGTAACACAAAAAAAACCCAGTTACAGTTCACAGTCAACCACAACTACTTTCTTCAGCTGTCTCGGGGTATGAACATTATTACAAAATTACATTTCCAAAACCCTTAAAGCAAATCTTGCTTTTTCAGTTCATAAAGTTTCACTGCCACAGAAAATACATGATGACTAATTCAGGCCCAAAAAGTGTCTAGGACCATTCAGGATCTTAGACTTCACCGTCACAGAAGTGAGTTCTAAACTATATTAATGATCTGACTTTTTGTTTTAATAATGGATTTTGGTTTTGATTCCATTATGTTTTTATAAAGCTATCAGCACCACATACATTTCACATGACTTAACTTCAAAGGGTTAAGATTAAGTTACTGAATTCTTGCAATACCTGCTGTAGTTTTTTATAGTATTAAAGAAGCTATCAACAATAAGTGAGAACATATGTTTAAGACTAGGGTAAAGTTTATTCCAAAAGGCAAAAATTCCCTTCAGCTTTATATAATTATTTAGAACAGCATACATATGAAAGAAAATATTTTAACTTACTTGCATATTCAAAGTATGTGGCATAGCACTCTGTAATTTTCTAAGCCCAAAACATCGTAACCACAGCAATCTTTAATTAATTACCTAGTTCTCAAAATCCCCCTCTTCCTTGCTCCCACCCAAAGATATCTCCACATCACCCAGTTCTGATGCAACTTCAAGAACTGCTGCCCAAGAGGGGTGTTTCAATATTAAATACTTTTACCATTAGAAATGGATCCTATCAGCTGTACTGCTGAGCACAGCAACTACTTTCAGTAAACACAACAGGGAGAAAATTCCTAAGAAAGTCTTTTAAGTTCACATCAAGTCTAAAAGCATTTTCAGTCTAAACCTGTAAGTATCGAGCACCCTCTAGGTCTTACAACAAATAGGAAAGTGCAAAACTCCAAAGACCATAAATGAGGCTTTGAGAAAAAAACAACGAACAAACTCCAAAACTTCCAGCTTTAATTCCAACACTACCCCAAAGCACAAGTGTAATCTGAGCTGTACCATTCCACTCACATTCCAGGTAGAATGGATTTTGTGTTTACAAAATGTGTCTTCTCAAATCTCACTACTGATGCTCCATCCTGTCTGTAAATACTTCGTCGCAAACACTTCATGAAAGGCAGCTCATTGGCAAATGCATCTTCTCTAAGTTAAAACACAGAAAAATTATGTTACACATACAGTTAAATTTGGTATTGGAAAAGAACCCTTAAAGAGATATGCATTTAAAGAAACAATTTCTTAAGTCAGTCCCTTTATGTCTAAATTATTTGTCAAGCATATTGATTGATCAGTCATGTACAAGTCACAGGAAGATGATGCTGTACTTAAACTTTGAAACCTAAAACAATTCTCCTCAAGACTCTCTCCAAACACGCAGTAAACAGCAAACAGGATACTTTTGAAAAGCAAGGCACAAGCCCAGTATCAGCTGTGGCAATAAACCTTAATGCCTTTGAGACTGACTCCCTGGTTCAGCTCCAGCAGGCATGTCTTATCACATGCAAGGATGGCAATGCCATACAGAAATACCAGGAAGTCTAAAACAAGGCTGTTTACAGCCCCTGACCAACCCTGGTTACATAAAGAGGAAAGATAAGAATTAAAGCTCTAGGAGGGGGAGATATTCTTGTCAAACCAGGAATAACAATAGTTATTTCTAAACACTCTGGCTCTGCACAAGAAAGGAGTATTGCTGAGCACGCAGGCTTCACCCAGGAGTGTAAGTGTTTTCAGATGACAAGGCAAACATTTTCCCTTACTAAAGCCTATCTCCCTCCCATTTTATCTACATGTGAAGTTCATTAACAAGGAGAGACTACACAAGACTAAACCACAGTTTCCATCTGCTAATGGTTATGGCTTAATTCAGTCATTTTTATTAATTTGTGTTACATAGCACAAGAGTTATGTTGTACTATAGACAGCACAAGAATGTTTTTATCATGCTGTGTTTGTCTGTTTCTACAAAAACAACAATGCTATACATAAAGACACACAGCAAGACCTTTCTTCAGAGACTTGAATGAAGAAAGCTGATGTTATTCCCAGTCATATGTTGGCTGTACCAATCCACCAGAAAGCAAGTTTTTCATGGCTCCCATAGAGGATAAAGATGGTGGGAGGAATCAGAACAGGGAGGGCAGAAAGAATGGTTCTTTCACAGCTTCTGCAAGCTGTGCACACTGTGACCAACACTCTGGGCTCTGCACCACTGAGGACATCCAGCACAGCACACTGACATGTCCCTCTTGAGGTTACCATACAGCTTCTCTCATTTTGGGCTGCATGTCTTAAGCTGTCTCCATATCACAAGACCTCTGGCTCCCCACCCCAGCACTCAGGTTTTCCACTCACAGGAATGGGCTCCACAAGCCCCTACTCTCATTTCCTTCCACACACTCCAAGAACATGGCACCTTACAGTCACTAGTTCTTTCTCTGGTGCCTTTCAGATGTATTTCTACTTAATTTTAAACGTCACTTTCCTGCCTATATACCACACAGTTTCTTCCTCTGTTTCTCCTCAATGCCACCTTTACTAACCAGAAAACTTTATGCTGGCAAGGTCTACGCTACCCTACACCACCAGCAACTTTTAGTCTTCTGTGATCCCTGGCTTTGTCCCATTCAATTTCCCAACACCTCTTTCATTGCTTTTCTTTGCCCCACTCACCTGACCTGATTGCTTGCACTTCGAGATCTCCTTCCAAGAGCATCATCTGACACTGGTTCTCCTTCCCACAACTCTCCCAGACAGAGTTATTTCTGTTAATATTGCATGCTGGAGAATCTCCCACAGAGAAATTTAAGATGCTACCTATAAGCACAGAGTAAAGGTCAGCTTAAAAAACCCCAGCGGTTTTCACCTTTGTAAGACTGCTTCAGATACAGCTCAGAGCTTCCCAACCAAAGACTCCTCCCTGCTTTCCTAGCTTTCACTGGCTCAGCTGGACTGTGCTCCTTGATGCCCAGAATGTTTCTCAGAAGCTCTAGATTTCAAAGCTTAGAATCATTACAGTTGGAAAAGACCTCTAAGATCATCAAATCCAGCCATTAACTGAACACTGCCAAGTCTGCCACTAAACCACATCTGTAAGCACCACATCCATGTGTTTTTTGACACTTCTAGGGATGGTGACTCCATCACTTCCATGGGCAGCCTGTTCCAGTGCTTGACCACCCTTTTAATTAAGACATTTTTCCCTAATATCCTATCTAGACCTCCTCTGGAGCATCCTGAGGCTGTTTCTTCTTGTCCTATCGCTTGGTAGCTGGGAGAAAAGACCAACTCCCACCTGTCTACAACATCCTTTCAGGTGGTCATAAAAAGCAGTAAGGTCCCCCCGAGCCTCCTTTTCTCCAGACTAAACAACCCCAGTTCCCTCAGCCACTTCTCATGTGACAGATAAAATTCACACTTTTTTGATTACTGCAGGCCTCAAAAAAAAAATCAGAATTCAGATGGAAATTTCCTGTGGCTGCTCTATTAATGTCATGACACGTTTAACAACAGCATTAATGTATCACGCCTCAAGAAGAAAACCCCTTAAAAGGGTATGATACTGAAAGAGGGGTCTCCTTTTTACAGTAAAGCTAAAAAGTATCTTGTTTACAACAAAACACTGATCTGTTGACCATTATTTGCATTAAAAACTTCAGTGTCAAACAAGCAGCAGTTACAAATTTTTACTGCTTTAGCATTACAGTCTCCCTGAACACGTGATTTAGAGGCTACAATCTACTCTTACACCAAAGTTAAAGCAACCTGCTTTTTTTTCTCTTTTAATATAAGAACATTTTCACACCTTCCCCTAGTATTTAATTTTTGCTGTACTTCACACCAAAGCCCAGCTGACTTTGTAAAAACCACCTACAGGAAATCACACTAAACTCAGAAATACCATATGGCTGCTGAACAAGAAAATAGCCACGGTTACCAAACCAAATTAATGCCATTGATCACTTTAAAGAGAGATAGATGTAGGCTTGCTAATTACCTGAGGTGCTTATTATGTATTTCAAAGTTTGAAAGTAATTCTATCCCTCTATCAAAGCCAGTATATCAGTCATCTCTGTTAAAGGCTTAGAGAAAAAGTCAAGCTCACTGCCCAAATAAATCTATGGTCAACATATGAGAAACATTACTATGAAAGCCATTCAAAAAGCCTCCTCATGGGAAAGGGTAACATTATGAGAACTAAGTGTTTTCACATGTCGTTTTTACCTTTGTTCTTTCAAAGTCTTACTTTTCACCTCTTCTACAGCAAGGTTTTTTTGGAGGCTACTTCTCTTTCTTCTCAAGGCCCCTTGGGACCACTTCTCCCCCATCACTGTCCTTTGTTCCTGCTACAGTAATTCTCTGAGCAGTCAAAAACAGCTTCACGTGGCATTCTCCAGCAGAGCCAGGAATCTGCGATGGCGGCGAATTTGGAAAGAAGGAGTGAGAAGAAAAAATTGTGAAGAGAAAACGCCCACATTCTCAGCAATATTGTGACTACTGTGGCCTTATTTATCACTTCACATAACCTACGAGCAACCTTAACTTTGCTACAATGAGTTCAAAAGCAGGCTAAAAAAGTGGAAAACCCAAACACTGCGTTTTATTCCCTACATATATACTGTGTCCCTCTAAAGGGGAAATAACGCCTCCCGAGTCATGCCACAAAGTTTCAAATCCTAAAGCATACTAATCCGAATCCCATACTTCGCACCACTCTAGTATCAGGTCCTGACTTCAACACCCATCTGCTTTAAACCAACATACACATTTAAGCTTCTAATCTCAAAATAACTGTGTCCTCAAACTAGGCTATGATATTACTACAGGATATTACTCCCCTCACTCTAAAAAAGAAAACAAATCTTTCTGCGCAATCTGATTTTTCTTTCTATTTAATGACCACCACAATATCCTACACTACAACCATGGTACAGTTCAGTCATTCTATTCTGAAACAGAACATGCGTGTCAAAGGCTGTTTTGTTTTCTTACTTAAAGTTTAACATTTAAAGATAATTACTCAAGCAAAAAAGCCCCCACCTGGATGTTTGTTTGCCTCTTTAATTTGTATTTCAATTTACATGGACATTCAGCAAACAGCACAGCAGCCCCCCAGTACTAGCTGCAGTTTCTGGGGCTACGAAAAAACTAAAGAAGCACAAGTCACTTATTTTACATTCAGAGAAAATCATAAATACATGTAAAATAAATACAATTTGTAAATGTTATATACATTATAATATAGTGTGGAGATTTGATTACAAGCTTAAATACCTGCCACAACAGACTACAAATCATAGAATCTCCTGAGCTGGGACAGAAGCACAAGTGTAATTCAGTCCAACTCCTGCACAGGACAGCCCCAAGAATCACATCATGTGCCTGAGGAGCATTGTCCAAACACTTCTTGAACTCTGGCAGCCTTACTGCCATGCCAACGTTTGAAGTATTTCCGTTTTTTTAATACACCCCTCCCTGACCCCACCCTGGCTGTTTGACACTAGATCTCTTCCACACCCATCCCTGCAGGCTGCCTGCTTCAGGCTCTTACTCCTCTGTCCACTTAAGAAAACCCTTATTCCTTCCAGTCTCAATTCATACCATCTGCTTCCTGGCACCTATTTTTGCCTGTAGTTCCGCCAGTCAACACCCTTAAAGCTGAGCCCTTTTATAAACCCACTGACAATCCCGATGCCTAAGTGTTTGTTACTATTTCACAGGTTTGTCCAAGCCAGATATTCTATAAAAAGCTACTTGTAATTCTGATCAGAGAGTTTTTGTTCATTTAAATCACACACATGCTACAGACACACTTTGAGTAACTACAGCTCTTCATCCCTCTCCTGAAGAGCTGGTTCTCATTTACATCCATACAACGTGAACCATCAACCATTCTGCTAAAATGTATTTTTCCATCTTCTCCAGAGACTGAGAAAAAGAGATGGAGTGTCCTATTGCCTTACTCACAGAAAAGTTTCCCATTAATTCTAATATCCTCTCAACTTCTACTAGGATGAGGATGTGAAGAACCCAGCAGGTGAGCTGTCCCAGATGCAGGAACTAACCCATTCCCCAAGTGGGGTACAGCGAGAGCTCCTGCACTGGCTGCAGGTGCCAACTCCACAAACAACGTGGGAACTGGTTGCCCACACCGAATCCAGAAACTGAAGAGGCTTCCACATCCCTCTGGGCAGACCTCTGCCTTGATGGTCTCTCCAACACACCGCCAGCATTTTCCACCGCCACTGGAAGCAATGCTTAAGCAACCTTATCACAACATCGGCTGTGCAGACAGAAGTCGGGAATTACCGTATCCTTATTTCCCAAGACAAAGGGTGCCATATGAGCTCCCTTTCGAAACCACTGCCGGTAGACCTGTTCTCAAGGAGTCTTTGCTCCTAACAAATAAAACAGGCAACTACAAGCAGCGTATGTCTGAACAAAGGGCAGGAGCACACCAAAGGCTGATCAAATCTCGGTCCGCAACGAACGAAAAAAGTTAGATGCTTGAAAACCTTTAAATAAAGAAAAAAAAAAAAGGCCCCATATCCCAGTAAAATAAACACAAAAGATTCAGAAGTGAAGGTGAAGAATTAATTCATTTTTGCAAGATATTTTAAGGTACGGCTCAGCCGACGCAAGGGCACCTCCGCCCCCAGCAGGGCTCTCCCCTCGGAGGGGCCGCCGCTGTCCCGCGGGCGCGGCTCCCCGGGGCGCTGCCCCCGGANGGGCCGGGCGGCGGCAGGAAGCGAGCGGCGGCCGCGGCGTCCCCACCGTGGCGCAGTTACCATGGGACGGACGCCCTCTCCCGCTCCCTCCGGAAGTCACCGCCGGCGGGGCGGGGGAAGGCGGGGCGGCCAGCGCCGCCATCTTGAGCGCGGCTCCCGGCCCGGCTCCAGCCAGCCGCCATCTTGAGCGTGGCACGGGGGCTCGCCTGAGGGCCCGCCCCGCCTCCCGCGCCCCTCCCGGCTCCTGGCGTAGTGGCTGCGAAGAACAGAGCGTGTCCGAAACTCCCCAAAGAGCCACAGTCTAGGAGACACACTTTTAAAAAGATATCAAAACTGTGGGAACGTCGTGTCTGGGGTTGAAAGGATTCCCCTTTAGTCTAAGGAAATTACACCGCGAAGACCACAGTGGCCTCCAGACAGTGTCATCCTAGGCGGTGACACAGATCAGAGTCCATGCAATGGACCACCCTTCATCTCTAAAAACATGTCAATACTGCATATGAAATTGCACATAGGAAACAATATTATCTGTGCGGATAAACCCAGTGCTGAATTCCTAGGAAAAGCTTGCTCCAGCCATAATTGTGCCAACTCGTTCATAGGCCTCAGTTTTTAATTACATGATTGCGTAGCTTTGCGTCCCAAAAGGCGTCTGTCTCGTTAGGGCACAGAATGGGCTGAAATGCAGACATGGAGTTTCCTAACCTTTGAGCACTTCCTTTTGCAGTTGGAATAAAAGTACGGCTTTGTAATTTTTAAAACCATAGTGGCATGTGGGATAATCTGCAGCGATCCCTTGCACATGATGAGCTGTTTCGCTTTCATCCTGTCGTGAGGGTAACTGGCTCTCTGAAAACCCTTCTGAAGCTTGTGAAACACCCAGGTCAGGCTGCCGATGGTTTGAGAGCCAGAGCCTGCAGCCTGAGTCAGACTCCAACCCGCTCCTTCCCTCCCGATTCTCCCTCTGCGTTTCACTTGGTGTGGTTTTTATTGAGGGCTCGTTGTAATCTCCAGTTCTGACCCAGGCCTCCTCCTGAAAGCCATTGCTGTGTCTCCTGCATCAGCCCAAGGGGTTGTCTTTGGTCAGACGGGGCAGAACCAGAACGTGAAATGCTGCGGAAGTTGATGTTTTTAACATTGTCACGTCTGGGACTAGAACTGCACTCAAGCAGCACTGCGGTGACTGGGAGGGAGCACATGAATTCTGGAGGAGATTTTTCTGTGAAGCAACATGAGCAGGTGAGAGAGGGAAAACTCCATTCCCCCCCGCTCCCCATCTTCAAAGGGACTTTGCTGCCAGCCCTGGTCACTTAATATCATGTTCTGCCACTTCATCTCTAATTGTACCAATTTATTCCATAGACTCAAGTAACAACTGAGTCATGCAATAAAGCTTCTGTAATTCCTCTGAGTTCGTTTTCTTTCTTCCTTTCTTCCTTTCTTCCTTTCTTCCTTTCTTTCTATCTCTCTCTTCACAATAGATTACAGGACATCATTTATGCTGCAGTGATCCTCCACTGAAGTATACGGACATCAAGAAATGAAAAATACCTGTTTTCCACACCCCAGCTCCTGTCTTTCAGTGCCATCTAGTGCCCAGGCATGGAAGACATACTGTAACTAATCGAATTTCTCTTCATCAGATCGATTCGCCATAATTAGTACATTTTGGAAATTGATAGATGGCACAGGTAGAAAGTATATTAACACAATATTACTCTATATAAATCGAGCGATATATAAATTCGTATTTTTATTTTATGGCACTAAATTCTGACACAGATCTCTTTGACATTAATTAAATTAAAATCAATAGCACTCACAAATCAAACATATATATATATCAGTTATTTACTTTTGGCTGTGCTGTTCTCTGTAACTAATTAGATTGCTTTGGAAAATAGCGGTCTCAGAAAAAAAAAATGTACTGAAATAATTTATCACCTTGCTTCATTTTCAGCTCTACTGAAAAGGAGTAGCCACCCAGATCTGAGCCAAATTGCAATTTAATTTACAAAGTAAATCTGCAAGGCTTGGAGTAACAGGTCTTTCTGTCCATCTACAGAAAGGAACAAGGTGCTTTTTGAAACAAGGCAGAGACAAAAAATGAAGGGTTATCCAGAGATCATCTGACTTCATTTGTTATCTTTTATCCCTTCATGCCTTTCTTTACAGTGATGGCTAGTTATTATTCTCATCAGCAGTTAAATAGTTCTTAACCTTGAAACACCCTTGGCTGTCTTTCACTGTAACACATAAACTTGAGAGGCGCACGTGAGGGAGTTCCGTCATCTCCCCGTATTACTGCAAAGAA
The DNA here is from genome assembly GCA_013397865.1 of Struthidea cinerea. NCBI lineage: Eukaryota > Metazoa > Chordata > Aves > Passeriformes > Corcoracidae > Struthidea > Struthidea cinerea. Next base: position 838,390 of record VZTI01004081.1, on the reverse strand, counting down.
AGCATTTAATGGCCAGTGCAGATAATTCCCCCTTGAAGATCTCCAATTCTAAATTAAGATGCAAATACTGGGTAGCAAATACAACAAAAGGAATATGGATACAGAATTTTATGCAATAGTCTTGTGCGTATTCAGATCCTTGTGTGTAATTAACAAATCTTACCTTCCCCACCTGGCCATGAAAGAACTGGAAAGTCACTATTCTCTGAACTAGTCCAGCTAAAGAGGAAACAAAACAAGGTGCTCAGCTGCTTTCATTTTAGTAAAAATCTAATTTAATTAGAGCAATTTCAGATCACAATTCTGACAGCTGTGTTTATCACACTTTCTTCAAAGGATAGAAATTAGCATTGACTGACATTAGCATCAAAGCTTATTTATTCACCCGCCCACATCCTAGCAGCCCTTCTGAATTTGTCTGTTTATTTAGCACTTTAATAAGTAAAGTATTTACCACAGTAAATAAGATTTCATTTCAGAGCGTGCATGTTTTTTGTCAAAGCATTTAGCGCAGGCTTGTTGGAATGCCACAGTAGAGCCCTTCGTTGCAGGTTTCATGGAAGAGCACTGGGTGTTCTCCAGCAAAAGGTCTTTAAATGGTTAACAAGGACATAGCCTGGGATGCAGAATTTCTTTTTCTTTCTTTTTTGTCAACAACTAGAAAATATCCATCTTTCAGCAGTAGCCGGAGACAACCTGTCAATCCTTAAGCTGCAGAAGACCGCCAAGTCTGCCAAAAGCTGGATAGGGTGGGAATGGAGCCTCTTGTGGATATGACCCAGAGAGAAATGGCTGACCATAGGCTTGTTCTGTTATGCTTTGCTTCCTTATGAAATCAGGAGAAAGACAACAAGCACAGCTCTGCGAGCAAAGGGGCAGTGTGGGCATTTTCTGCCTTGCAGTGAAATGTCAAAACTAACAAGGGAAATAGCTGTTCCTTCCCAAGGGTTATCGTGCTACAGTCAGGAGAGTAGTCTCCCCTAGACAGTGCTACCAGCCTTTGCTGAAACAAAAAAATCAGAGCCCTCACTGAAAGATGTAATTCAGAGCATGAACAAGGAACAGCACAGCTGTAAAAGCTGTCTCTAAAGTGGGCATATGATTCTAAAGAGAAGTCAAATTAAAAAAACAACAAAGAAAACAGAGAGAATGACTAATGGGAATAAATTCCACTTCTTTGACCACAGAATTACTGCCTCAAATCCTGAGACTTAATATGCAACAGAGTAATCGTAAGACAACTGTTCTGTGTAATGGAAATAATTTAAGTTTCAATATTTCATCCAGCAGTGCAGACAGGCCTGTGGAGCGTGCTATCTTAGCTGGAGCACTTATTGTGACCACTGGTTTATACAGCAGGAGCTGAAAAGTGACAAATTCAACTGTCCAATTCTGAAATTAGGAAAAACCAGAAACGCCAAGGAAATGAGACACTCAGCAGCTGGTGAGAGAGAGAGATGAAAAATTCACAACTTTCAATCACTCACAGCACGTGTTATGCAGAAATAGCCTGAGCTCCCAGTTTTGCTTTGGAGGTTGTGTCACTTCCAGTCTTTCCTGTGAGACTCAAGCATGGCTTATGGGGGCGATTTGCATGTGGATGAATGAAACGTCTGCTTTCAGTGATTGTATGTCTGTCTTGGTTTTCTCTAGTTTTCTCTTTCATGATCGTTGTTTTTTCTCTACTGCACATTAAAATCTTGCTGGCTGGGCAAAGGGAGGAGATGTGTTGTGCCACGAGTGGGTAACAATTCACTCCTAGCCTATTAAATTACTTTAACTAGAGGTATATTGGAACAGCAACAATCAGTGTTTAGTTGTTCAGACACTTTTTGGGTCACATTCTGAAACTTCATTAATATTTGCAATAAACACGTTGTGAGAAATCCACTGTATCCTTAATTGATCTTCAACACCCATACCCCAGTGTCTTTTGTCACTCAAAAAAGTCCATGTCATTTCTCTCAGAGCTATCTCCACCATCACCATGTACCTGAAGATAAAACAGTAGAATGTTCATTAGATAAAAGGCAATGAATGTGGGTGTCTTCTGTTAGGAACACTTTAAAAATGATAATTGTCCCAGTGCTTCTACTTACCTTGCACTGAGACTCTGTCACGTAAGCCATCACATGATTTATGGCTGTAGCTTATGTGGTGAATAGTGACAAGACATTTGCAGTGTCAGAAGCCACAAAACACAGTTAAAATTCATCTTAAACAGCAACAGTGTGGAACACCAGCAGCAAATCTGCTGTTACATTTTAGAAATGAACGAGTTTTACGTTAGCAGCAAAGAGCTGCAAGAAGTCAAGTGTTAGAGCAGGGAGGGTGAGCTGCGTTCGCCTCTGGCTCATGTTTCAACAGAGTCCCAACTGCAAAGCCTCCTGTGCTACCCTTTTCCTCTCAGGTTACTCCCTCGACTAAGTAAGCCTGCTGTTAAATAGGTTTATGTATCAAAAGTTCAAATTTAAGTCTGTTAAAGGGAAATAAGAATAGAATTTGATGGACAAGAATCGAGTTCAAGTGGAAGATCTCAAAATATGCAGCCAGAGCTGGGGTCCTGTTTTAAAATTCAGTTGTATCACACCTATATCTTGGAAAACTACCCTACCAGTTTTAGATATCACTTTTGCAAAGTAGACATTCACTTTAAAGCACACACCGGCACAAGCTGACACTTCAGGCTTTCAGGGAAGCTGTCTTGCACCTAAATTTCAAGAGCCTATGTGTGATTCTTCTCTGAAGTTAAACTGACTGACTAGAACTTCAAATACAGATTCAGACAGTTTCAAGTTTCACCAGCTTTTGGGAAACCTTCATTGATAGGCAATGAAAACTGAATTTAAAATTACAAAGTCCATAGTCTGTTATCGTCACATTAAAAAAAAAAAAAAAATTCTTTTCCGTAGCATTTTATTGCTAGAAAAGCTCCACCACACATTCCATGCATCCTCAGTTACTAAATTTCACCCAGTTGATCATCTGTGCAGTGTTTCCTCAAGAGGCCCTGGGATTTACTTTGGATCAGCTGAATGTCCTGAACAGCCACCATTGTTGTAGCCATCAATAACCAGTCTCGCAGCATAACAAAGCAGGGCAGGTTATTTTCTTACTGGCAGGAATTAGTAAAGGATAATTGGAGTTACCTTCCATTATCCAGCTGGATTGCCCAACAGCAAACACCACTAAGAGAAGGCAATCACCACTTAATAGAACCAGGAGTGTTGCAACACAACAACAAACTTTAGGGACTTGCAGAGAACTGGTGACAGAAAAATGGTTTAGAATTCAGGTTTTGGGAAGAGTTTTGTACCACCTACATTCCCAAAGGGCCTTTATGGTTAGACAAAGTTAATCCTGTACAGTGTCATGCTGTTAGTGACCTGTCAAAAAACCCTCACCTAATTTTTGGATCAGGCTGGATTTGGGATATGACCTGTTGCAAAGATGCACATAAAGGCTCAACTATTTTCTGTTTCATGTTGAAAGGGTCAGCTGACATAAGATCATAAAAGCTGCTGGGTTGGTGGTTTTTCTCCCCAGAGAGAACGGCTTTCCCATATGTCCAAGGACCCTTAAGTGCTCTGCCCTGCACAGCCAGTGTGGTTGTCCTCATGAGCTTTCTCTACACACCACACTCAGAGAGTTACTCGCCATAGCTGTTGCTTAGGAATGGCACCCCTGCCTCTTACTGGGCACCATCCTGCTGGGAAACCTTGTGGCTTTGTGCCCCTCTCCCCCAACACACACTTGTGCAGGTGCCTGTGACAGTGGAGTGTCCAGGAGCCCCAGGAGGGCCTTATTTGCAATGCAGGGTTAGAACACACCAAGTTTAACTTCACATTTCAGTGTTGTTCATGGAAAGTGGAAACAAGTGGAATAGACAAACTTTCATTTATGGCAATCGTGTAACTTGCAGGCTGATAGATTTTCATGGTTATACTGAGATTACTTTCCTACAGCCACATTGATTTCCATGGAATCATTTCTTATTTGTATTCCTGTAATCAGGCCAGGAAGAATCAAATGTTCCATTTAAACCATTTTTTTTCATTCAGTGGTAAATTTTTCATGCTCTTCTAGATCTGAGTTCTGGACTAACCATAAGTGAGAAAAATAAAATTGTGAGGGAAGAGGAAAGAATAAGATCTGCTTTATTTATACCAACTCATTTGGATTAAAATCAGTCATGGCTGAGGCTGGTTTTTGCAACATGCAGGGGGAGCTTTTTCAGGCCAGGTCCCTCAGCAGTTCCATTCATGCCCAGCACTGGGTTCAAAACAGCTTTTCATTGGCAGTCGAGAATCTGTAAAAATTTCCACATTTTATTAGTATTTATTTATTAACAGTTTGCAAAATCAGTTGTTCCTGCACTCTGACTATGCATTATTTAGCTTATCCAAAAGAAGAGATGGACATATGAAATCCTAGGGAAGGTTTCCTCCTATAGCATCATTTAAAACTGCAGCTCCAGTGCAGATTTCAATCCAATGCACCATTTTTCCTTGAAACTTGCCTGCAGATACACCCCAGCTTTGTGTGGCAGTGAGGAGCAGTCTGAAGTTTATTGCTGTAGCTATGGAATACCAATACTTCCATGGCCACAAGTGCAATGTCTACTTGTTTCTTAAAGTACCTAAACCCCCATCTTAATCATTATTTCAGTTGTGGTTATCCCCCGATGATATTAAAAACAGGCAAAGTGCATTTGTTGGGTAGAAAGAGCCAAGTGTGTGTAAATTGTAAATGGTAACTCCCTACAAGTGCACGAGCACAGGGACACACAGTTATTTCTGGCACTGACTTCCTGCTGTAGGTGGATGCCCTTGGTTACCTCCACAGGCCGTGCTGCCCATGTGCAGTTGGTCAGGACGTTCTGTGAGCTGGTGGAGGGGACGAGGTGACAGCCCTTGATGGCTCATTTTGGACATGTCAATCACGTGGTAACTCTGTCATATTTACCTGAAATTCTGTCCAGAAAGTGTTTTCTTACCAAGGAGGTTTTTTTCTTTCAGCAGGAGACAGAAGACACTGTGGAAGCTGCAGAGAGACTTTATATCTGCCTTGCCAGTAAAAAGGCTTTTCCATTAATAGTTACAGCATGGGGGTTTTTAAAGCTGTGTTGCCAAAAGCAAATGGTTTGGATTTTAATGTGGCTTTGAGTTCAACATTTTCTCCTTTCTCTGTTCATTAATTTCCTCTTATATTCCTAAGGATCTACCACATACTACAGTACTTTTCACAGGAATTCACATAATCTGATTTTAAGCTTTATGTGGATTCTTTTTCTGGTCATTTCATACTTAAATACTTAAAAGTTTCTGCAGTTTGAAATACAGGACCAAGGAAGTCCTTAGTCAGGCTGACTAAACCTAGTGATATATGGCTCAAATTTAACAAACCTGTCAAGAATTACTTGATCTTTCTTGGTCCACCCTTGATTAGAATCATCCTATTCTGATTTTCCTGCAAGTATTTTCTGCCACACTGGTTTAACTGTGGAGTTTGCACAAAATTCATACCATACCTAACATACCACACACTGATTGTTGTCTATCTGTGTGATAACCATGGTTTTCTACTGTTTTCATCCAATAGAGGCTGCATCTGGGCATGCAAAAGCTCCTTTGTGGGTACTGTAAAATGTACCCTTTGGAAAAAGCTAATGGGTTTATACTAAGCAGTGTAGTCTGAATTGTATTGATAGAGTTTATATCGTTTGAACAAAGGAAAATAGCTAATTTTAGAAATCATCAGGGGTTGAGACAACAACAGTCAGTATTAAAAGACATAAAAAATATCAAACTGCCAGCTTTGTTGCTTGAGCAGTGATTGCATTCCAGTTAATCCATCCTTAAAGTAAGTTAATCAATCATATTAAAATTAAAAAATAAAAGGAAAGAAAAAAAATTAACTTGCTAAGGAATTAAGTGGTTCCAGTTCAAACTGCCCCAAACCAGAGATACAGCCTCCAAGGACACTGTGAACTATGAAAACAAGAAGAAAGCTTTAATTTTGAGCATAAAAAAAAGTTAATCTGTGAAGTTGCATCAAACACAGTTCTGTACCATTCAGCTTGCAATATGATCTGCTACTTTGCAAATAAAGCCTGCCGCCTCTTTTAATTGATCTCCTCACACTGGCCAGATTCAGCTAATATATTATTTGCTTTAAATAATCCTACCATGAGTAGCAGGTCTTGCTAGAATAGTGAGTGTATGCAACAGCCATACAGTGGGATTGGCATAACATATGGCCTAACAGTACACTGGCTACCATCCGAAAGCCTACAGGATACAATACCAGCACTTATCCAGGTGTTTTGCTGTCCACCCACATCTCCAGTCACTGTTTCTGCACTTTTTATGGGCCATTTTTTCGGCCAGTTGTTAATTCCAATTATAGTAACATCTGCTCCTGTATCAACTAACATTGTCAATTCGCAAGTGCTCCCATCTTTCCAGATTAGCAAAACTTTGCATTGTGGCTTTGAATTTTTTATACCCATTGCTAGATAAATTTGTGGACTACCGGTGGATCCGAACTACTGGTGGATCCGAAGCCACCTGTGCCCCGCAGCCGATTTGCTGCCTTAGGCACCAAAGATTGGAATGGTATCAGTTGCCCAATTTTTTCTCCCTCCGGTATTTGCACTGGAGGATTTGGAGTCCAAACCATGATATGTATGATGCCCTGACAGTCTGTGTCAATAACCCCTGGTAGCACAAACACTCCTTGCCGGGAGGTTGACGATCGTCCCAGCAGAAGTGCACTTAATCCTTTCCCCAATGGTCCCTTTGCATCGGTAGGGACACACTGCACTTGCGAATCAAGCAATGTTACTTCCTGGGCTGTGGAAACGGCCACTCCGGCACTCCCTGAGGTGGCAGTGGAGAGGCGATCCAAGCAGCCCTCTGCTGGGTCCCTGTATTGGTCATCGCACAGGGGCCCCCCGCACTCTTCCTCCAGTTTCCCAGTGGGGTACCATCGTTTTTACAATTTGACCTGCACTCAAAGGCCCGATGCCCAGTTTTCTGACAACAATTACAAACCCCAGAAAAGGTAGCTTTTTCACTTTTAGAGGCTCGGCAATGTGCTTTTACATGCCCTTGTTTCCCACATTTAAAACAACATGGTCCCTTACCTACCTGACCTTGTTTTACAAGCGGCTTTAGAGTCGCAGCAAATGCCTCAGCCATTAAGACAGCATTTTCTGCCGGCGTCCTGACTTTCTCACACGCCTCCATCATATCTACTATGGAAGCAGTGTGAGGGAGTGCCATCAGAATTCTTTTGCATGCCGAACTAGCATTTTGAACTGCTAGGGACATAAGGACAGAATGTCTCGCTGCTTCGGGAACGCCGGACCTTTGAATACTTTCTCTCCATCGATCCAAAAAGGATATGTATGTTTCGGTTGGTCCTTGTGTTACTTTAGTAAAAGGTGGCCATCCTCAGGCATTTGCCTCAGAGCCTCTTGAGCTGCATGGGCTGACTGATGTAAAAACTGTACGTGCATTCGGCTCTGTACTTGAGCATCAATAAACGCGCCTGTTCCTGTTAGCATTTCTACAGATGCAAATTTTAAAGGGTCACCATCATCCCTGTCTAAGTTAGTTACAGCAGCTTGCTGACATAAGTCAGTCCACTTAGATTTCCACAATACATATTGCATACCTGTGAGTAATAATTGCATTAATTTTTGACAGTCATAAGGGCAAAGAATATTGGACCCAAAGATGTTGCCGATAAGTGACTGTAAGGATTTTGCAACCCATAATCACAAACTGATTTTCCAACTTTTTTAATCACCTCCCAAACAAAAGGTTTGGGGTCGTTAGGTTTATGGACCCCGTCAGGATTTGTGCCTCCCAACACTACTGGATAAGCCCCAGGAATAAATTCTCCCTCTATTATGGCATTCTGTACAACTCCTTTCCAGCATTTCTCAAAATAACTTGGCCCTGATCCACCACCTGCTGATCCACCCCCCTTTCCCTCTGTTTTCCCTCTCTCCTCTGTAACTCTTCTGCTTCCATTTCCTTACGTCGAATCCGCTGCAAACGATCCCAATCTGACTCTCCCCCCAAACCCTGAGTACTTGCTTAAGTCTTTCCTCCCATGTGATGTTCCTTACGCCTCTTTCCCCGTAAGGTTCACGGCAGCCTCTCCCACTCCGCGTTCTGTTGTTCATGTAATTGCTGCTCCATTGCCAGCCGTGCACGCTCCTGCTCCTCTATCTTCTGAAGTATCTCGAGACCCCAGTCTGCTGCAGGCGGCGAGGGTGGTGCGGGAACAACACTAGGTGGCGGAGGTGGAAAAGAAAAGTCTCCCCCGGGAAGGGTAGGTGGCAGAGGTGGATAGTCAGTGTCAACTTCCATAGGAGCTGCCAGAGGTGGCTCAGATTGTGTTGGGGCTGTAGGCACAGCAGGGGCAGTTGGATATGGTAAGGGAGGTTCAAAAGCCGTGATAACAGGGCAGGCTATCGGGGCTGCCGCAAATGTTTGTGTGGCCCCATCAGCAACTCCCCGCTTTCATATATTGCAAGGTCACATAAACTAATTTCCATGCTGTAGCCAAAGAACGAGCTTCCTTATCCCTGTTGCTAATAGTGTCCCACAAGCGATCACCCACTCCCTTCCAAGTTTCTGGATTAAAAGCCGTACTTGGCTCGGGTGCACAGCTGTTTAGCCAGCACCATAGCAACAATCATCTCAATGTGGACTCCTCATATTTCACCCCTCTCGTAGAAAGGATTTTTAACAGTAACCTGACTATGGCCCCTTCTTCTGCAGAAACTTTCTGCCCCATAGCCGCACTGGCTGCTCACTTCAAGGGTGTCCCGTCACGATGTACTTTGATAAATCCTGGAATTCCTTTGCTCCCCTGGCTCACAGTCCAGCAGCCCCAGAGTCTCCAGCCGGTCCTCTCCGTCGGGGTGTCTCCTCCACTTCTTTTTGAAGCATCATGTTGTGGTCACCATCTGCAGAGAGAAACAGTGGACTCTACACGATTCAGTGTGAATCAGGCAGAAGCCCTTTTATTGATGAACTACTGCCCCTAATATACAATTCTTGCTTTCCCTACACGCCATCGTGCATAATTATTATTGGTTAAGGCCTATTTTCGCATGCTACTTTATGCTTTATGATTGGCTCTTGTATGCACGTCACATCATCCATCGTGTATGTCACAACTGTCCTTCAGTTTGCATTTTCTGATCCTTTTCTTCCTCTGCTTGTTCCTTGTTCACATGCTCCCCAATGCTGCTTGTTCCTTTCTCACAACCTTCCCATGGACTTTTTCCCCTGTGTACGTGCTTAAGTCCTTCTGTCTTACATGCTCTGGTTCTTCTATTTTATGGCTGGTTCACGATATGTCCATTTTCTAATAAAAACATGGTTTCCACAGGTCATTACAGAGATGTCCTACATAAAATGATGTAGAAGGTGTAACTTGTGACACCTCTTCCCATTTTAAAGCTGTGGTGTCGCTCCTGGGTGCACTGTGCTGGGCAGCTGTGTGGAAAAACTGCAGGAAAACATAAACTCTTGGTGGCCATCACTCCAGCAGAGTCCAGCGGGCATTTTTTATACATTCGAGAGGGCTCTGCTGGTGCTGTTATGCAGTTTTTGACGATGTTTGGGGAGAAGGTATTGACTAAGCTGTGCTGGCAGAAACTGGGGAAGCACGGCCAGCAGACAAGAGGGTCCAGATATCACAGAGGACAAGGTACCTGACATTCAGATTTGACAGCAACGCAACAAAGCAAAGGCAGCCTTACATCCAGGGGCCATCAATATGGACATTGCAAACTGCAGGTGAGTCCTTCTTTGGAACAGACAGACAGAAAGATTGGAGGCACAAAGCAAAATTATTAAAGACCACCACATGGCTCTGAGAGACAGAGGGGACTCCTGGAGACACCCGCAGATACATGTCTGGTTCAGATAGGGAAGACTGAACTAACTGTGCTACAGAGGCTTCATCTAGAATATTAGAGAAGTTATTCCCATATAACCCTCTTCACATGGTATATAGAATATCCCACAATATCACAGACCTTGGCAAGTACTGGATTTTGTATAGCCATAAGAAATCCTACCTAATGACTTTCTTTTTCCTAAACAGGAGTTTGGGAAGTCCATCTCCTGTCTTCCTGCCCCAGGACGTGCTTCATTGTAGCTACTACTTCCATATGCACCCACTTCACTTAAGTATCTTCCTTATTTAAGTCCTCCTTTAAGCAAGGATTAAGCATTCCCTGTAATTATAAAGTTGCAGAAAGTAACATTCAAGACACAGCCTTTTCCTTGGTACTGTACTTAAAAATTTAAATAATGAAACAAAACGTGATACTCTAAGATTGTTTATTTTAAATGGTATTCTGAAATTTGTGGTTATATACAAATTTTCCAACTATGAAGCTTAAGACTGCATGGTGACTGTCTTCACATGGTAAGGCTGCTCGGTCAGTGATCTCAGAGCTGATTCCATTGAAGTGTGATTACTCGGAGTACAGGATGGCTTCAGGAAGGTTGTTATCCATGAAGGCACAAACACCAAAGGAGGGAGGCCTTCCTACACAGAAAGCTAATCGAGGGTCCCCTTGGTTGCCATGGGACCTTTGTTGAATTTGAGAGCATCACCAGCAGGGAAAGGTCTGAGTGAAACCAGTGGTCACTGTGGAAAGGCCTTTTCACTGCACTCACAGTCTGGAGACAGGTACACACTGCAGGGGCTTTTCCATGCCAGTCTTACTCACTGTGCTTTATTCCTGACTCAGCTGGGCCAGTGACAGGAAAAAAAAACACAGAAAAAGGGGGAAAAAGCAGCTTATGCTACTATAGTAAAGTAACAGTGATCTTTAGAGACAGAATCTTTTCAGGGATAATTAATAGGCATGATCAGGATTTATGTTAATGCTGAAACTTCAGTTTAGATACCAGACACAGGGGTAGGATGAAACGTTTCACCCTGCAGCCAACAGACAGAAAGTCTTCACTTCTTGGAATTCCCATGGAAGACAGATGAGCTATTGCCTCCTCTTGTGTTCTCCAGTACACTAATGGCAGAGATATGCTTCATGAGTTTGTTTTATACACAATTAAAAATACATTTTAGTAATGTTTCCCATTAAAACCTCACCCATAGCACAGTACTGAAATCAGTGCAACAAAATGACAGGAAGGAGTATTTACAACCATACTGTATTGTACCAAATTTGCAAGACAAGAAAATTCTAAAGTGCAAAGTTGTCTCTATTCTACACAGACACAGGGATCCATTTTCCTGCCCATTGTACGAACCACTACCATCGTTACAGACACACCACGTATCCATGCTGAACATCCAAGTGACCAAACTCCATCCCTGGGCTGACAGGCAAATCTCCTCCACCAAATCCAGAAGGAGGCAGACATCAGCATCCAAGGGCCAGGTTTAGTCCCTCAGCTGTAGGTGTGTCACATGCTGGATGGAGAGTAACTACTGAAAACCCAGGAACACGAAACATGGAGGAACTATATTTAAATACATGGAGAATGGTACTTAAATACATGGAGGAAGTGTATTTAAATAGAAATCCTACAAAGAGCGTAATGGTTTGGTTTATAGTAGATTAAAGACAATCACTGCTTTTCTTAAAGCACAAAACAGAGGGCCCAGCACTCTGTATTTTATTCAGCTGCAGTTCTGTCCTGCTTCAGATGGGGCACAAAATTTTAAAGACTATTTACACCAATAAGATTTGCAGGCTTAGCCATGAGAACCTCTAAAACCAGAGAGAGGCCACAAAACCAGGCTCTTGCAGCATTAGAATATTAAAAAGTCACCGTTCAAAATACCTCACTCTTAAAAATTACTAAAGGGAACTATAATAGAAGGAACATGGCTGCTGGGTTTCCAGATTAACTGAAACTCCCAGTACATTCAACCATATTCTTAAGCATATTGATCAGTTAATCTATATCCTATTTACAGTAATTCCTACTACCCAACAAAACCAGAAGAGAAAGCTGCTCACTGCCTCACAGCTCTCTCTACTTTGCAAACTAAACAGTCTCCAGTTTATTCTTTTTTGGCAAAACCATCCAATGTTTGCCACAGGGTTTTAGCTACAAGTAAACAAAGTTTGTCTTAAAAAGCAACACATGTTAAGTTAATTAGTTGGTTCCATTAGTCTATTTTTAAACTACTACATCATATTTACTGAAACAGCTATGGCATAAGAGGTTACACGGCTAGGCTTAAGTAATGACATCATCTGACACAATTCACTTGGTTATGCCCCAAACTATTTACAGGGAACTTGATTCAGACAAACCACTTGGTTTGAGAAAGCGTCCAAAGAATTCCAAGTCCATAAAATAATCTTTCCTACCAAGCTGTTTGGGAACGATTTAGTCATGATTTGTTAATTCGATTTTAAGATATTCCTCTACTGGAACCCACCCATGGGTAAAAGCTGCATTGGAAATGAGTCCCAGGACCTACTCGTGCATTAGCAAACAAGGCTAAGTCTGTGCCACAGTTTGTAGCAGATGGAAGGGAAAATGAGGGGAGGGAAAACAGGATCTACAGAAAGAAAACTAATTCAGTTGAGATGTGTACATATTGACAAAGAATTCTGAAAAACAATGAGTAACTAAAAAATTGTGATTATGAAACTGAGTTAACTGTATCTTGATCCTTAAAGGGAGCAGGCTGAGCAAATGTCAATGACTACAGCTGGAATACACTTTTAGAATTAAAATCTATGTAAGAAAACTAACTCCACACTCCACTCTGGCAAAACCTAGGCTGGTCTTTTAACAATGCAAGAAGTCTATTGTGTCAGCTGATCAAGTTATGAACAGACTTGAGTAACTCTTCATGAAACATAGCCCAGGTCCCTGTGCAGCACCAGAAGAAATGGAGCCATTTTAGATATGTATTCTTCTTGATACTCATTATCCTTTAGGCCCCTGCGGAACAGAAACTTCTTCCAAAGAAATTCAGCTCACTTTACACTTATTTTTATGTGCAGGACTGACAGAAGGAAAAATCCATCACGGGAAGCAAGGAGGTCTGCATTTGATCAACCCACAACAGCCAGCATTAAAAACCTCTTTGCCTTTTGTAGCAACAAATTCTGTACTTTGGTCCAGTATCCCACGAAGAGTCTTGAGTTTCCTATTAACCTCCTCAACAGCTTTTGTGCCACAGGCCTTCAAGGAGATACACACCTGCTCTCTAAGCTAAGTGACTCCAAGCCCCATGAAAGATTTTAGAAGCACTGAATTACGGCACAGTGGAAGGTGAACAAAGAGTACCAAGTGAGGAATGTGTTTACAGTTTGTATCATGGTCAGTGCATATGCCATCATGTTTGCTGAAAGGGTGAACCTTGTCAGGCTGCCCAGTTTCTTTCTCAGGCAAAGAGAAGTACAGCAGCTGGTACCCAGGGATTGCAAGGCTCTCACTTCAACATATGCATCATATTCCTTTACATTTGCAGCAAATCAGAAAGATGTTTTTGTTGTCACGAGTGTTTTGCAGTGCTCTGCACTAAAGAATGCTGCCACATTTTCCACAGCAGGCAGAAATGGAAGAAGCAAGTTTTACAAAATCCTTTCTTTCTCAGCCTTGACTGGGCTTGGCTTTTGGCAAGTTTTCTTCAGAAAGAGCTGATTTCAGTGAAATACTGCACAAGCTGAGAAGCAGCACTGTTTACACAGGGCATAAAGGAAATCTAGAGCCTGGCTTCCCAGTTGCGCCATCAGCTCTTCAGCTCATCTTTCCTCCCTGTTCTCCTGACAGCTTCTTACAGACACCACCCAGATGGACAGCGACTTGCTTACAAATCCATTACCTTAGCATGACAGCTTCAGGAATTCCAGTGCCAGGAGATTTGAACTGTCTGCAGCCTTCAAACTTAACAAAGCTTTGAAGATGCAAAAACTCTGAACGAATGACACAGTGATGCATTGCTTTTAAGCACTTTGATATTACTTGCTGCATCACTTTCAGATACACTTTGATACTCAAGGATTTTGATTAAAGGACAGACAAGCTAAGGTATCTTGCTACAAATTCTGATATAAAAACGCTAATCTATAGAGAAAAGAACAGACACTAATAGTTTCAGAACATAAATTGTGCTCCAGTTATGCAGAACTTGAGGTTTCCCAAGTTCTGTGAAAGTTCTGTGAAATACCACAGGAGTGTTACAAACCAAACCCAGATTTTCTTCCCTCACTACAATTAGGTGAATTGGAACACAACAGGGTGCTAAGCCTGAATGACAAAACTTGAATAAATATAACTGTTCATGCAAACTTCTGTTTGCAGAATTGGACATGATATAGCATATAAGGTAATGGAAAAATCCTCAAGCATTACAATCATGATACTTCCTTTGCTATTTGTGGGTAAAACTAAACCCACAAAAAGAAACTCCCGAGAGGCACAATAGGAACATTTAAGCCCACTCATTCTATGACAACCCACTAAAACCAAAAATAAGTCAGATATAAATAACCTCCTAGAAATCCACCACATTCTTAAGCAAGATAGACACATATTAACAAAGGTAAATTAAATTAGTCTTCTAAATGAAAAAATGAGAATCAAAAAAAGGGAGATCAGAACTAAAGCCCCAGAGTCCTATGAATAGGAGTTTCAAAGTGAATTCAAAGCACTTATGGCATTTAAGAAATCTGGCATCCACTGTCTTTTTGAGGCTTTATATCTGGTTCCTTCAGAGGTTTTACTTCTTCATCTGGTTTTGGTTTAGCCTGCAAACAAGAAGAAAAAAAAAACCCAACTTAATACCACAAGTACAAACCACTGTGTCTGCACAGTATTTATGCACAGCTAACTTTACATGTTATAATCTAATAGTCCCCTCTCTTTTCAAGGCTGAAGACTTTGAGTAAGCCTCAAGCAAGAGGGAAAAGCCAACTATTCTCTGTTTCAGCATCCTTAAATGAATCCTTTTCTAAAAAAGAATCTTTTTCTAGCATTCACTCCTGTAACGTTACAGGACTTAATAAAAAATGACCTCATTTTCCAGATGCTGGCAGTGTGGCAGAGGTTAATTGACTTGCCCCTGGCACAGCAGAAGGATGAGCTTAGGTGGTAGCCTTGTGTCTGCTTCCTACACTGAGCTGGGGATTGTTACAGAAGAGTGTTTGATACACTTTATTCTGTGTATCAAACTCTGTACAATATACAGAATAAAGCTGGGGGAAAGAACAGCACATGGGATTATCTTACAGTGTCATCCTTTGGCCTCTTGGTGAGATCAAATGCTGCAACTGTTTCAGGAGTCCAGTGTGCGTTCAAGGCAGGAAACTCAAAAGGAACAGGCTCTACTAAGCCATAGTTTGCTTTCAGTTCCAGCTGGGGAGCCTCTGCTGGCACCTTCTGGAAATAGCTGGAACAGAATACAGAAAAGTACTTAAAATACAATGCACCATCTCTGCAAGTCTTGTTTGCAATTCTAAACAAAACAATCTGGATTTTCACAGTGGCAATCACTGCTGCTCTCTTCCATTTCATTAAGGCACTGCCTAACATGCATTTTGCCAGCAAGATTCACAAGAACAAAAGCAACTCCTTCTTAGTATTATTGTTTGTTCTCTAATAGTGTGGTGGGTTTTCTCCTACTTAATAACTATTATTCCCAGTGCTTCAATGAGAAGCGCATCTTTTGTCCCAAAAAAACCCCTTCAAAATACAAATGAGGATTTAAAATACTTCCCAAAGATGAAAAGGACAGTTCTTCTCCTAAACAGTCTTAATGTGCCACAGTGGATAATGGCAACAACACAGCAGCCCCCCCAAAGACTGGCTACAGGGCAACCCACCCTGCTGAACTGGCACAGGACACGGAGTGGGACAGCACAGACCCACTGCCAATCTGCTAAGAGAAAATTAGAGAATTGCAAATTTATCTGTAAGTTACATGCCATGCCCTAAAGGAATGTAACAATTGGAGAGTAAAGTTTACCATCCCATCCTGAAATAAAGGCAAAGCAGGTAATAACACTTCATACAGAGAGATGTACCAACCATGAGTTACTTACATAAATCCATTCTCTCTCTGGCATTTTTCTAGTGTGTTCTTAATCAAACTTCCTAATTTCCTAAAGAAAAGATGTCCAGAAGGTTTGGCAGTAGTCCCAGGCCCTTTGGTTTCTCCATATTCTTTGCACAATGCTTCAGCCTTGGCAAAGACTTTGCAAGAAAGAAAGGAAGTAAAAATTATTTACATGACCCTCTTAAATCAGGGTTCTGCTCTACAGTGCTTCAGTCTTAGAAGACACCAGAATCCATTCAGGTCTCTTTCTTCTTAGAAACAAAACCAAACTAGTTCAAAGGCAGCACTTCCAGCCAAGATTTACTGCATCCAACAAGTGACTACGAACAGGAAAAGAAAAAGATAGCTTTTTGGATGTGAAGATGCAGGAAAGCATTCTTACGTGTGGGGCAAAATGCAACAATAAGCCCAAGAACTGTGCCACATGGTAGGGAAAAACAGGGTATGAAGGTGTCCACATATAGGTGCTAAAAAGTTCGAAGCGGAGAAATTCTTCAGCCTTTTCTCAATATTCAGTGAGCAGACTGTCTTTCCTATGTAAACTATTTTAAACAAGGTCACAGTTTCATAAACTTCTTGCACCTGCAGGCTGTTTTGCAAGATTGTTATGGTTTTGGCTTTTAAAATATTTTGGAATAGGTATCTTAGAACTTGGCCAATCCTCTCAAGGGATGGATGGCTGAGGAACCAATTCCCTATTGCCGTTCAACACGCTTTTGCGATCTATCCTATAAAAGTAGTTGGAAAATTATTAAAGCACTTCCACTTGTTCGTAAGCCTGGACTCTACGTCATTTTCTTTATGCGTCTCGGACGTAACAGCGACAACCACACACAGCTGATGTCCCAAACCAAACGACAATACACAATACGGAGTGGGAGAAGAAGGACTCTTCTCTGAACAGCAGAACAATATTTGTTTTACTCCAAGTAATCCAACTTAGTTTGTTCTTAATAACCTTTTTTTTCTTTTTACAATTAATATTGAAGTTCCCAATTTGAAGATTTGAGCACTTCTATACATTGCAGTAAAGTTATGCAGTGCAGGCTGTTGAGGTAGCAATAGCTTTGAAGAAAGAAGACTGGGCAGAAGACCTTGAACTGCTGCAAACTTGCCTGAATCTACCTTTCAAATGAATAGAAAGGAAGTATGTTACTGAAACCTGTTTAAAAATAAACAAGCATGGTCTAGATTTACTATTTAACCTCCAAAGCAGAAACGGTTGCAGTACCCTAACATACAAACCGGAAAACAGGATGACGAAAACATTGATTTTTACAGTGTACGTTGCAGGCAGGTCTAAGCCAGTCTTTAAGAAAGACTAAGAAGTGAAGATGAAATTTTTTGCAGCACTGTTGTGAAAGACAGTCTTAGGTAAGACAAAAAAAAATCCCCAATGCACTGTCTCTATTCAAAGGTGTGCTGGATTTCCATCAGGTGACAGACAAAAGCTTTATGGGAGAGCAAATGAACACGATACAGCAAAACAGAACAGGCATGGCATCATCAGACCCTGCAATCCAGTCTCAACCACACTTACATTTTTCTGATTCCTGCAGAGATCTGATTGCTTCCCCACATTTATCACTCGCCAGCAAGGTCTGGCCATGGTAACAGTAAGCCTGATGGGAGAGAACAAAATCATTACCAACATCACTGGGCACTTCCTGCACCAATTCCCTTCTCCTGCTCTCTACACCAGCTGCAGCTCTTTGAAGCTGCCATTCCCTGCAGGTAGTTGACAGCCAGGGAACACAAGTCAAAGCAGCATTCACTGAACCATTAATGCAGCTCAGCATGGACACTGTGAACCAGACCCGTAAACACTTGGTATGAACCGAGCTGTCTCAGGTCTAACTGAGCTGCACAAAGCTGTTTGACCAAAAGCACTGGCACACAGACCAGTCCAAGCTCTCACTGCAGCAGTGTGCAGCTTTAAGCCCCAGCACAGAAAGACAATGAACCCCAGGTAAGTTTGCAAAGCTAAGACTGAAAACTAAACCCACGTGAACACTCAAAAACTCCACCTGCAGCAAACATCACTGAATCTGGAAGAGATGAGGTGTTCTGCTGCCTGAGATATTTTGTCATAGTTCCAATAACTTTTCCACCCCAAAAAGTCCCATTCCTTCATACCTATGCTTGAAGGTGGTATTGTATTCCAGTGAGAACTGAATTGCCTGTTACCTATTATCAGGAGTTGAGTTTAAATAGTAAATACAAGAGGTGAAGGAACAATCCCATCAACTACTGCCTACTTTGCCCCCCTTCCTTTAGTGCCTGTCCCCACAGTACAACTCTATCTAAATCTACCATTGCCCAAATCACACAAATTAAAAAAAGGAGAAGAACTGCGACTCTGACGCTCCCTCACCTCTCACACTTGCTAATAAGGCAAGCAGCTTTTAGCTAGACATTCAGCCTAAGAGACAGACAATTCTGTTACTGCTTAGTCTGTGCCTTTTGTACAGTATAAAACAGACAGATTACAGGCCGTAGCAGGCTACAAGAAATAAACAGCAAATGAAGCAGCTGAGGATCCCAAGGGCCTCACTGCACTTGCTAGGAGATCCATCAGGCAAATAGGGACAGCTCTTGGAATGCTACCTACTGGTACTTGATGCAGTTTCGTTCAGGGCCTTCCAAAAGATGCTCAGCTCTGAACTGTGCCTAGGATCAGACTGTGATGTAGATAACAGAGATGACCATTATGCTCAGCCTGAATGGCTTCAATTAAAGATCCGTGATCACAATAAATCCACACTGCTGCAATTTCATTTGGCTCCACAAAAACACTTCAAATGTCACTGACACTGCACAATCCCTCTTCACAGCATGGAAAGAAAGCCAAGGCAGTACTTAGCCCCCATTCCCTATCCAGCCCTTGGCAGACAGACAACAAGCTGTGACTGCTGCCACCCAAAGTACTTACGTAGGCCATATAGAAACAGCTCTTCAAGTTTAAGTACTTCCTCCATTTACCTGCATAGGTTGGATCCAAACTGGATAATGTTTGATCTACGAATACATACGTAAAGTTATTCTCAAGACATTTCCAAAAAGAACCCCAAACACATTAAAAGACCAGAATTCTTAAACTTAGCAATAGATCCTAACTATAACGTATCCAGAAACAAGGGACAAAATTTACTCCTGCAAAAGCATAGAGAAATGATGAGAAAAACCCCAAAAATATACACCTATCATGCAGTTGTCCCTAGAATTCCTGAAACTGCTGTCCACCAGGTTTAGATGGCTAATTCTCCTAAGTATTTCTAGGCAGCATTTCAAAGCTTGTTCCTAGCTTAAGTTCCAGGAGTGACATTTGTTACAGTGTTCTCCTGACTCCCATACTTCTGCACTTCTCCCACTTGGCTCAGTAAGCCCAGAGATCATCCTACTCATCTGGAAGGTGGTACATAATTAACCCACTGCACTCTCCATGCTCTGCATCATGATCTGCTGCCCAAAGGCAGCTGGAACATGCTCCATTTACATTAGGCCATCTGTCTGCTGTTAGTCTGTCTTCTGTCATTAACATTCCCTACCATCAGCTACAGAAAAAGATTCCCACAAAAACAAAAGGCCTTATCAAAATACATGCTGGTAACTGAAGCCTTAAATGTGCTAAATAGAAGCTAAATACACACTCCATATCCACCAAGAACAGTGTTAATATTCAATTTATGGGTGGGTGAAGTATGTCTGCTGGCAAGAATGCATAAACCAAGTCACTAAGGATACAAAACAAGATGCTCACCAGCTTTTTGGTAGAAGTTGGCTGTTTCATAAGCAAGAGCAGCTATTAGGCCTGGATTGTGTTTCAGCTCAATAGCCCGAGCAATTGTCACTGAAAAAAAGTTCCACACCACGGTTTAAATTTAATTGAAATGTCTCATCGCATCAAATCAGCAGAGGCGTTTAGGGTATTAAAACCCCTGCATGAACAGAAAATAGATGTTGTGCAGTCAAGCAAACAGCAGAATAAAGTCAGATTGTTTCTTGGATAGAATGATTCCAATTTAATAGAAAAACGGAAAGAACGTTACCCTTAAGATTAGCTAATAAACAGAAGCTACACATATTTTAAAGTAAAGGAACTGGGAATTTATGTTAGGCAGGCATGGTGGTGAAAGGGTTGCATGAAAGGAAAAAAACAAGAAAAAGGGAGGAGTGCCACACACAATTCTTCCAAAGTGAAAGATATTCCATATTATATTTGTAATATCACACTGATTTTTTGGCGTTTTCCTTCTAAAATGGTGACTTAAGTTTCTTTAAAAGCAACCGGCCCCACTAAGCCACAGTACTTCAGGAGAATAAAAAAACCCATGGCCTTGCTGCCAAGCAGAATTCATGAGACATCAGTGACCCACAAAGAGTCATTTCCCACACTCAACCAATGTGTATTTGAAGGTACCTTCTTGAGCTTCAGCTTGACACTGTATGATGTAGGAGTCTATAAGTCGAGCTTCTAAATCTCTTCCCTTTTCTACAGGTGTTATCAATCTTGGAATGTGACTTTCCTAAACACAAAGCAAGTCTCAGAGTTAGTTTAGGCTTAATACTAGTGCAGAATAAGTGCCTCATTCCTAAATGGCACACTCAGTGAAGGTCCCAAGGCAGCTGGCTGCACTGTAGCACATTATATGGGCAGAAAGACAAATTACCCTTCCACTGCCATTGGGAATGAGTTGCAGGGATTGAGAGGCACCAAAACATATTAATATCCTTCTTTTTCCTGTATCATTCAGGAGGTCTCAGGTATGTGTGTATAGCAAAGGCTTTTCTAAGACAAAAAGTCAAGTATTTGGAGACACCTTGAAGAACAGACAGCAAAGAAAGTTCTTCTACCTTCAAGTGTTTAAAAATCCCAGCTGCTATCTTCAGGCTGCGGTGAACATCTTTTGCTTCATCTTCTGTTATACTGAGAAAATAGAATGAATCAGTAAAATTATAGTTAGAAAGGGCCTCTAGGTGTCATTTAGTCCCACCTCCTGCTTTGGGGCACAATTTGCAACAGTAGATCAGGTCAGTTATGGCTTTTCTACATGAATCTTAAATCCTTCAAGAATCAAGAGTCCACTGAATCCCTAAGTGGCCTGTCCCACTGCTGTGCTACCCTCAGAGTAAAGGAGTTTCTTATAGTGTCCAATCATTCAATAATCAAGTAGAACTCACTTGAAAAAAAACCAAAAGCGTAAGATCCTATGATGACTCTCAAGTAAAAGGCAACCTCAGTGTCAAAAGCCAAGGATTTCGAAGTCTGTAGGGCTAAAAGTCAGCAGACCTGTGATTCTGAGAATCTCAGTTTTGTACCTGGACATTTGGGGTGGGGTGATGAAGGGTTTATTCACAACTGACATTTTCTCTATATGACAGTCACGTGGTACTAATCCACTTGGTTTACAGAGGCAAGGAGGGATTGAAGTGGTTATGTATAAAGGCCAACTGCCTCCTGGAGCTCCTCTGTCTGAGCTGGACATGCCCCACAGCAGGCAAACCCCAGAACCTGCTAAATCTCTGGTGGAGTATTGCTGCAGTAGAATTATTAAGAAAAGAAAACCACTTACTCTTCTTTTCCAGCGAGTCTTGATGCATATTTTGTGTACCATAGAGCTACGTTAAATCCCATGGAAACCAGTTCAAACACTGCATCCTGCTGGGCACTAAAGAAAGACAGACAAAAACCCCCCAAAAACTTAATGCATTCAGTTTTCTTCTGAAAATCTCTCTCTGCTGATAGTTCGTGTAGCAGAAGTCAACATTTCTCTCCATAAAACATTTTTCATTTAAGAAGTCAACAATTTCCAATTCAGAACCTCCTAGCTGCTGAACTGCCTACGAGAGACTTCAATTTTTTTACTTATTCCCTTTAAGAGCTCATAATTAGAATCTCCCACATTCAGATGCCCACCCTTCCCTTTTGGGAACTTTTATTTTAAAACTGTAACTTGAGATTTGTTTAGCTTTGGGTGTGGCTGACATTTTTCCATCTCTTTTTTTTTTTTTTTTTTTTTTCCTTCACTTTTTTGGGAAAACCCTTCNTTTTTTTTTTCAACTGCACATTTTGTGGAAAGCCTTGCCCTGGAATGTCCACTTTAAAGTTGTACTGCTAAGTTAATAAGTCAGAGTCTGTTACAACTCTCTCAAATGAATGTTATTGCAAGTATTTATGTAACTGCAGACAAACAGCATGTGCAAATAGCAGCAAATTTCAAAAGCTAAAAACAGAGTCTTTGAAAAGACTGAACTTGCAATCACAAGCTCAGTATAGCTTAGGAACTAGCAAACTTTTTAAAAAGAAAGATGTGGGAGTGGGAAGAGTAATGTTGGCACAAGTACAAGTGTGTGTGACCGTGAGAAAATCAGAAGTCAGTCCTAATCAACAGATTTTTTTCCAAAGGGAGTAAAAGCTTTGAGGAGGTCAAGCACTTCTAGCTAAAGCTTGACAAATTGGTAGGCGTGGTTATACAACACAATTACCTGCAACAGCAAGAGACAAGTGGTAATTCAGAAGGTTACAGATCTGTATTCCTACTGGAACAGAAGATTTGTTTGTTTGAAGCAAGAATACATGTACTCAGAGCTTCAGAGGACAAGAACAAAATCAGATCTTCAGCAACACTGGAACCTCAAAACACACAGAAGTTGCTGGTCAGGCCATAGTGCCAAATGAAGAAGTTTTAAACTGCAGTGAGCTTTGTTACCATGCTCAACTCACCAATACCCTCAAGGCTCTTTGTAGTGCTCTAGCCAACTGCAGCTTCAGTTTGTAGATCAACTAAGAACCAATGGATCCTTCTACAATTATTGTGCATTCTCACAGCTTTACATAAAGGCTACGTACACTTCAGAACACCTAACACAGTAGGGCAGTTACCAAAAACACAGCGACACCATTTTAGAAACTACTTTGTGTTCAAGACTTTGGTAGATTTCTGTTTCCCTTCAAATGGGTGGCACAGGTGCACGTGTGTAGCAGAGCAGCAGAGAGCAGCTGCGTACCCCGCACCCAGGAAAGCACACGCACCTCGGGACTTGTCCTTGTAACGTGTCTGTCCACTTGAAATTCTGGATATATCTCAACTTGCACTCTTGGGAAGAGTCATCCAGTGAAAGGATGAAACCTACAGAATTAAAAAAATGTACCAACAGGCAATCTCAAACAGAACAGAACAGAGCCGAGCAACAAAGGAGAGGGATCAGTAAGAATACAGATATAGATAAAGGAATGTTTCTTGCTGAACCCCTCAAAACCCCATGTTACTTCCTGAGGTGTTTATTCCTCAGTATCTTGAGAACAAAATGTAGAAAAACCCAACTGGCTACTCCAGGAAACTGCCTGCCCAGCACATTACCAACTCAACCCTGAGAATCTTGACTGCTCAAGGAAAACCTGGCAGATGTCTGCCTGTCCCATACGGTGACAAGTTGGGAGTGGGACTGGCCCAGGTACAGGGTGGCTGAGGTTGTTCAAGGCGAGTGAGTGGCTGTCTCTGCCACCATAGTGGCAACCAGGAAATTCCAGGAAATTTGCCTAGTCAACAGGGAGAGGGAAAAGGGCTTCTAAGCATGGACTAACCTAGTCATCATCTATCTCCAGGGCCACAGGAAATTGGCTCTTTTTATCTAGCAGCCCAGAAAACAGCAGTCAGTGGGATGAAGCTCATGCTATGGGATGTTCAAATCCTAGCATATGCAGGCCCAGGAATTTTTTAGGGAGGGCCTTGGTCTGATCAGGTCTTACAGATTCTAAGAGGCCAAGAGCTTGCCATAGCAGCGGCTGGGGCTACACCTTTCGGTGTGTCACATTTTTACAAACACAGAAGATACTTGTTCCCTTCACATGCAGATGATTTTAGTGGACAAGCATGACATTTTCCTAAAGAAACTCTCCAAATTTTGGCTGTAGCAACAGGTATTCTTATCTTACCTTTATCTAGATGTGGCATTAGCCTACACTCTCCCAGGGCCTCTCTAAACCAACATCTACTTCCCACAGACTGAAATATCCCACTTTCCACAAATCAGCTGATTCCTGAAAACTCAGTCCGAAGAAACCTGGCTGAGCACCTGACTGCTAAGGCAGAGTTATCAAAATATTGGCAGAAGGAAGGTTTCAAAGGAATGTGTCATCACAGGTGAACCATCTACTGAAAATGCAGACACCATGCTAATGAGCACCTACATATTCACACACACCTAAGACAAGCAGCAGCAGAAGGTAAACTTGCAATAAGTCTATGGTCTAGTATTAGACAAACCAGCAGTTTATACTAAATTGTAAATGATATCAACAAATTAATAGAGTCAATTTATACTTAAGGAGCAACACACCACCAAATACACGAGACAAATACACATTTTCTCCTCCACCAGAATGAGGTTAAAAGCAGGAGGGCAGGACTGCCAGCACTTAGTACTGGCAGGGTCACAAAGGACACTGAAACTTGGAGAAGGGGCCTGGTGAGCAGCCACCACTGGTAGCAAGCACAGAACCCATGAAGACACTCTCCTTCCTGTCAACTGCAAAGCTTCTTTACAGGAGATCAGCACAAAACACATTCTGAGAAGTGCCATTAAAATTCAACTGATACTTCTCTTGATGAATTAGTAGTACTGCTAATAAATCTTCCTACCTTGCAGGAGGGAGAAGTACAAGTCAGCCGCATTCTTCATCATTTCTGGATTACAACTCGAGTCTGTAAACAGCTCCAGTAGCCGTGCTCGAGATAACCTCAAGTCACTAAATGAAAGGAGGGGAAAAAAAAGAAAAAAAAAAAAACAAACCTAAGAAATTCTACTCAAAAATGTAATAATACAGAAGAATCTTCCATTCTCCTCTGGATACACATGATTGACTCTTTAGTATGATCCATTCTGGACACACAGCAGTGGATAATCAGTACTCAGTCTATTGTTCTAACACTAAAATAACTATGCCTTTACCTACCAAGAGGTTGGGTGCACAGAGAGGAAAGGGAAGTAACAACAGGAACATTCTTCGACATTAGAATGGGATGATGGGATAAAGAGATAAGAATAGATCTGCAAAATAAGCTGAGATCCCTTTTCATTACATTCCTGTCCACAACAGAACAGTCAGGCCTTATCCACTTATGGAAATTAAGCAATCTTTTGCAGAGGAATGCACAGTCATCAGAAAGACAATGAAGTGTTTCGTCTTTTGCCTCTGCATTGTTGTAATTAGCCATGCCGTGCACTCAGAGACTCAAAAACTGGAGGATTCATTCACTGTAAGCAAATGTTCAGTGTTAGCAGTGTCTTACTGCCTCCCTGCCTACACATCTGCAGTCATCTTCAGCTCAAAAACCGAAGAGCAACCATGACGTTTAAGGATGTCCCTCAAACTGTAAGAGGCAGAGTGAAGTCAGTCCCAAGTACACTTACTTGCAAACCTTTGTTGCAGCTGGAGTGGTGGCTACCCCATAATAATTAAATGAAACAGGAGCTGTAGCCTTCAGAGGGTTGCGATGGAACCAGTGGGTCATTTTCTTCCTGTAATGTTGTTTATGCCAAATCTAAGGAGTGGAAAGGAAAGAACAGCTACAGGAACAAGTACAATTGAGGTGCTGCATGTCATGCTCCTCTGCTCACAAAAAGATATTCCAAATGTAAACAACTAGGCAAGAAATTAATTTGAAATTAATTTCTTCTTCTCCCCATTTGAAATGCCAAGCTTCCATATGCTTTGTGCTCATCATCCATGTGCTCAGTGTGAGAATTGCACTCTCCTGAAATACAAATGCTTTCTGAGGCAACTATTTCAAGTTAGGGCAAAAGCTACCACCTACTTTGCTTTACATGAGCACACACATTCCTAGTAAAAAACCTGCATTTGTTGCCTCCTGCATGAGGCTGAATATACCTGTAAATTACACGAGAAATATCTCAGAATCACAGAATCAATTAGGTTGGAAAAGACCCCTGAGATCACTGAGCCCAACCTTTGACAGAACACCCCTATGTCAACCAGACCACGGCACTGAGGACCATGTCCAGCCTTTCCTTAAACAAATCCACAGATGGTAGCTCCACCACCTCCCTAGGCAACCTGTTCCAACGTTTAACAACCCCTTCTGTGAAGAAATTCTTCCTAATGTCCAACCTGAGCCTCCCCTGGCACAGTTTGAGGCTATTTCCTCTCATCCTGTCAGCTGTTACCTGGGAGGAGAGGCCGATCCCCAACTTGCCACAACCTCCTTTCAGGAAGTTGTAGAGAGTGGTAAGGTCACTCCTGAGCCTCCTTCCTCTTTTCCAGGCTAAACCTCAATTGGCTGAGACCATTATACTGTGTCTGGTCAATCTGCGAATAGCTTGTATTTGGGGGCCTTTGATATAAACGAACCTGCAACCACAAATCCTGACTGAAAACATGGATCTATTTACGTACGTATATCAGACCTGGAAGGCCGGAAGAGCAGAGATAAACCCGACCATCTCTTTTCTTTTACTTCAATTTCAGCAAACAAATACAACACAAGCACTGCAGTGAGCTTTACAACAGCAGTGTATGGCGATGGAACATAATGGGCACATCCTGAACATGGGAAGGCCCTACCGGATAAAAGGAGAAACTCCTTCACAATGAGGACAGAAAACCTGAGGAACAAGTTGTGTGCTCTCCATCCTCAAAGGTTTTCCAGAGCTCACCGGACAAAGCCCTGAGCCCCCTGGTGTGACCTCGGAGCTGTCCCTGCTCTGAGCAGGACGCTGGACTGGAGACCCCCCAGGACCTCCATCACCTCCCGGTCCTTTTCAAACCCCTTAAGTTCATCCTTATAAAACACTCTGCAGCTTTGCTGAAACAAAAAACCAAAAACAAACCAAGAAGATCCGCCAGCGACCCGCCGGCACTGTCCAGACCCTCCTGCCCGAGCAGGGGGCTTGTTCATCGCGTCGGCACCTATCGCGCCTTGCTTATCGTGTCGGCACCTCTCGGGGCTTGTCCCTCGGGCAGCGCCTGTCGCGCCGTGCCCACCCACCTGGGCAGCGCTGCTGTCCCCGCCGTGTGGCGGCGCG
>VZTI01004081.1:765415-810228 GCA_013397865.1 Struthidea cinerea | reverse complement strand
GACCGGGGGCCGAGGCGGGAGCCGGCCCGTCCCGCCCTCCTGGGAGGGCGGCAGCGGCCGGCGTGGAGCTTGGAGCAACCTGGTCTGGTGGAAGGTGTCCCTGCCCATGGCAGTGGATGGAACAAGGTGATCTTTAATGTTCCTTCCTACCCAAACCAGGCTGTGATTTTGTGAGCGTGGGCTGCCGGGGTGGTTGGTTGGTGGAGCCCCGCAGGCGCCACTGGACCGGGATACCCCCATCCCATCACCCTGTTACCCTGGCACCACTCTTGTGGGAGTGGGGGGACCTGGCAAACGGGCTGCCTAAGCATCGGCCTTAACCAAGAAACCCTCCAGCCAACCTATCAGAATGAAAAGGGGTGCATCACACGCTTGTGTGTTTTGTCCCTGATGGTACTAGGATGGGGGAGTGGAGAATCTGGCAGCCCCAGTCAGGTTGGCTGGCACAGGGTGGGACCGCACCATCCATGAATGCTTTGGCAGTAGAGGAGTATCAGCTGTAGGGCACTGATCACGGACTCCTTAGAAACACACTTGGTACCTTCAGTCAGATGTTCTCTCCTACTACTCCATTCACCATGACAATGAAAGCTATTTCTTTGTGATCAGAGTATTTCAGGCCAGGCTTCTCGTGGTGAATTTTCTGGAAGTTGTCAAGAGGTTTTGCACTTGCTCCCCAAGAGAAAGTCAGCTGAAGAGATGCTCCCTGAGGGATCTTTTAGTGCTCTTCAGGACTGGTCAAGTTGGGCTGTAACCACACTGGCTGCCAGTTCAGTTGTCATTCAGAGTAACTGGTCTGCTGGCCACGTACCGTGTGGTCAGGAGAGGCTGTAATCTCATCATTTCATTCACTCACCAGGCAGGATGATGCAAGTTCAGTGATTTGCAGTTTGCTGATGGCCTTTAGAGTAGGGCAAGCTGTTACTCTACAAACCTTGGCACAGAGATGAAAAGAAGTTCTCTTTCAGATCTATATCTTGGCAGAAAAAAAGAATCATCAAGAAGTAAAAGAAGATGCTTTTACTAACTGCCCTTATGTGGATGTCTACAAGGAGTCCAGTAGAATCCTAGTGCTTTAAACTCTCTTAGCAGTCTCAGCAGTGCGTTTCACATAATGATGTTTCTTTGGAATGAAAAGTCTTTGGGCTCTCCTTCTGAGCGCTCTTCATTGAGAAGTGAGGTCACTAAATGTTTGCAGACAGGCCAGTTTGATGAAGTTCAACTTCTGTTGCCTTCCTCCCTCCACTGCCTATGTCGTACAAGAGCTGAGGTGATCTCCACACCCTGGCTCTGTTCTGACCTGGGGAGCAGTGTGGTGTCTTTGTAAGAAAGTTCCTCTTGGGTGGAAGCAACCTTCTAAGCTGCTCTTATCAGTGAGTTGCTGCTGAATAGTTGTCAGTAGATGAACACTGTGGTCTGAGGACTGCGTAGAAAGGAGAGAGAAGATCAAGGGATTACAGGAAGATATTTCCTAGGGAGGAGCAAAACCTTTTCTGTGTGTGTATCTTGTTGTTTGTATCTTTAGCAGGCAAATTAATAACAATATCAAGCACTAGGATAGAAGCTGCAAACAACCCGCACAGGGCAAGACACCAAGCTGTAGTTCTGGAGAGACATTGCAGGGTAGGTTTATTCTGTTGCCTTCTCAAAGGCACCCTGAGATGGGATGAATGGGTGTCATGCTGCTTTTGTCCAGGTGCTGTGAACACCGGCATGGTCTGTGCTGATCCACACAGGCATCCTGGAGAGAAGCTGCTTACACTGAGCTTGCTGATGCTGAGAAAGCTTGGATTTGGGAAAAATCTAAGTCCTGATGGCTGCTGATGTAAAACACAGCTATGTACCTCCTGTGTCCATCTGCTTAGGTCTTCATGTTACTCCTGGAAGTACAAGAAGCTTGGTACAAAGACTGGCCCTCGATCATTCAGGTGCTTATTCATGCAGGAACCCTTCGAGTTGTCAGCAGTGGCTTCCCTGTTTAATGTCCTCATCTGTGGAACTTGGTCTCATCCAACTTTGAACGAGCTTCAAGGGGAATGCCAGATGCATTTATTTGGATTAGGGTGGATTTTTTTTATATTGGTGACAAATGGAACGAGGGTTGTGTTAGTGATGCTTGCAGAAATGTTAATGCTGTGATGCTGCCTGTTGTGGGTGGCATATTGCTGCTATGGTGATATGTTTTCTTAAATCATTAGTTTTAAATGCCCTTTCTCTGTGTCCTGTGCATCATAGGGCAGTAGGCAAGGAGTGTACTTTTGGGTTCGAGCATGTTTGTGCTTTTCATCTTTTCTCAGCCCCAATCTTTCTCCATTTTTGAAGGGGGACAATGCCATCAAGTTGTGCAATTACCTCATCCAATTTGGTTGTGTTTGTCCTGGTGAGAGTGAAAAGCTACAGTGGCCTCAATCGGTATGGACATTTTTTAAGAGAGCTTATTTTGAGGAAAAGCAAAGAAATTGAGCTCTGATTTTTGTTTCTGCCACAGGCTTTGACAACAATCTGTTCTGCTGTATGTATCTTGATGTATCTATTTTAAACCCCTCCTAAAGCTGAGCCAATGTCCACAGCAGTGGTAGAGAGAAGCAGAGTCCCTTTCACAGTGCAAACTTGTGAGGTTCCAGGAGGAAGCCTGTTGTGATGTCCCTGGATTTCCCCTCAACCCCTGTCCTCCCTCTCCCTCTGCTTGTAAAAAGAAATTATTTACAGGGAATGGCAACAATTGCCCAGAGGTTTTGCTTGTTTAATGTTCTCCTTCCTCCCGGGACGGAAACTGTAACTCTTCCCATAGCTTCCCTCCAGCTTCCTTTCGCTTTCTCGAGCTGTTTGCTTACTGTTACTTTCCAAACCCCTTGGTACTCCTGCCTTGGTGATGACAAGGGGTGGGGTTTGTGCTCCGCCTGTGATGCTGACAGGCACAAATGTGAGCGGATCCACCCGACAGCCTGGGCCAAGCTGCCCTGTGCCTGGCTTCCAGTGCTGGGAGAGTGGGTGCCATGGCATAGGGTGCTCTCACCCGAGCCCCCGGCATCTCACTTGCCTCAGCCTCTCCCTGGGAAATGCGTGTGGTATTGCACCACAATGGGTCTTCACACGGGTGTGGTTTTTTATTATAAAAGAAGGGGATTGTGAGAGGAAGAAAGTCAGTGCTTGTAAGAGGGGCTGTTGGCTATAAGGACCCTCTTACCTGTTCTCTCTTCATGATGCATTAGTCGTTCCTGCCTAATGTAGTTGCACACCTTGTCCACCTTCTGGGGTTTTTTCCTAAGTAGGAACTACCATGGCTATAGAAAACTTCGTTTCAAAGAAAAAAACAAACCAAAAACACAACAGCAAAACCAACCCAAACCTCTTTGGAGCAGCAGTCTGTGAACCTTTTGGCTGACACATTTTCTGGAGCTGGGGTGTGTGTGTTTGTGTTGTGTTCCCACTCCACAATTTTCTTTTCCCCTATCCAGATTAGCAAGGCACCTGCAGAAAGAGGCGCAGTCTCAGCACAACAACTCGGAATTCACAGAAGATCAAAAGGTGAGTACTGCTGTTTGCTCAGACAAGGAGCTTGACTCATAGATGTTGATGTGTGTTATGTTTTTTTATCTCGCAGGCCAGAGCCTTATGAGACCTTTTTTCCTCCCTCAATATACGCAAACAGAAACAGAGCCCGGCGTGGCTGAAATGGTTGCTGTCATTAGATGTGAGGGATGCTCTGCTGTGCTATTGAATGTCAGGCATGCTGGCTAGAGTCCTTCATAACCTGGGTGTTCCTTTTTTTTTTTCTTTTTCGAGTAATGTTTGATAACTTGCTTATTCAATGTTAGCACAATTTATGTCGTGAGGTCTGAATACGAAACATCTTGAACTGCAGACACTGAGGGTGTGTGAGGGGGATGAAAGCTTAACATGTAACACCTGACAGGGAAGGGTCCTGGCAGAATTCTCCCTAGCAGCCTCTTAGAATGATATTTGTTTATAACCTTTCAAAATGTTGAAATTACTCCTCCCTCTCTCCCCTCTGTTGAAAAGGCTGTTTCTTGTCTCAGCAACATACTACTGCAGTTCTATGATGGGATTTAAATGGGCTCGTGCACTCAAGCATTTTCTGCAAAATAAAATCTTTTGAGATTTGAGGCCCCACTAAATTTCCTTGTCTTCTATAAAGGCATGTTTTTCTTAGGAATAACAAACTAGAGACTTGTATTTCCACATATCCGTGTCATAAGATCATTTGTTTGAGAAATGCTGTTACCTGAAAATTGACATTTGCTAGCTCAGAATCTCACCAGTGGTAATAGGATGCTGGAGTAATAGGATCTGTGCTCGGGAATGGTAGTCCTGAAAACAGGTCCTGGCTACAGAAATTCAAGATGAACTTGCTGTGTGTAAAGAAACTCATACGAAGAAATGCACCTTTACATAGGCTCTGAGTGAGGATTGTAGCTGTTTCCTTGTTGTGTACCAATAGAAAAGCAAAGACCTGGTCTTCCATGTTCTGCTTACCTTCTGCAAAGAAGATGCTAGAGCTCCTGATTGCCTTAAACAGAGCCATAATTTTGGGGAAGGCTTTGGTCCACTTTTCCCGATCTGTAGGCCTTGTTAATGTTGGACAGCTGTTTATTCCTTGAATGCTTCTGCTCTCCCTCCCTTGCTGGTAGCTTTCTCCATCATTTGCAGCTAGAGTCATCTTTACTGCATGTTTCCCCTCTGTGGAGACTTTTGAAAACGTAGTTACTTCATGAAGGCGAAGCTGTTAATCTCACTTCTGGAGACATCATCTCCTGTGAGTATGGGAACCAGAACCACATAGGGCTTTGCCTCCAGATGTTCCCTGAGTCTTATGAAAAGGACCTTGGACTAGATTGTGGAAGTGAATGAGGTCAGCCATGAAGGAAGGCCTGGGGGGCTCAGGAAGTGGAGATAACTGACCTCAGATGTTTGATGCACAAGTGCTGTCATGTCTTAAGGCAACAGTTTTCTGAAAAGAAAAAAGTAAGGAGTGGTGGTTTTGCATCCTAGCAGAGTGATACTCATTTCTAAAGCTGATATAATTTACAAAAGAGGATGGCATTTTTATCACTTGCTGTTTTTTGCAAATCACTAAGCGGCTGATGCACTGAATCTTTGAGTCTGGTTATTAAATAGCAGTGCCTGTTTTATTAGCCACATGCACAAACCAACTCCCCAACATTTTGTTGAAAGAACACTTTATCTCTTCTACCATGAGGAATGCTAGTCACAAAAAGATTTGTGACTAGAGTCTTGCTGTTGCTTAGAAAAAGCACTTAAAACTCTGTACAGCAAAATCTCTGATGTAAAGCTCCTTGCTGTGCTGGTCTTCCCTATTTCTGCTGGAGCTCAGCCAGTATATCATCTAGTGATTATGACTAATTACTATCATCACTAATATCATTCACATGGCATGTGGTTGGAGGGCTTAGTGTATGCTGGGTTTGCAAGCAGTTTGATTAAATAGAAATGTATCTTCTTTCCTGCTGCCCTTCCAAAAATCAGCTACAAATCAGTAACTTTTGCTCAACTGTTCTGCCAGTGCATTCACCAGCATGCTCTTTCCTCCTGGTTGCCAAAAATCTCTTTCTCTAATATCTTGACTTTCTGAGACTCTGTATGTTACATAAGAGCCACCTCTTTTTTTTTTTTTCCTTTTTTTGTTTTTACTGTAGAGGAGTCTGTAACGTTCAGGGTTTGCTTATCTGTTGTCACTGCCCAAGGCTACGAGCAGAATTTCATAGATTGAAAGGCCATGAAGCTAATTATGATTTCCAGTTGCTTGATCTACCCTCATTCCAGTTTTTTTGTAGATTTCCAGTCAGCTGTTTTCCAAAGGACCATACATACTGCTTAGAATTGTTGTGAGGCTGTCGTTGTTTCTTTCTTTACTTACTTTGTGGGGCAGGTGGATTTCAACAGTGATCCATCCCTCTGTACTAAAGGGAAGCTACTTGCTTTACAGCTGCAGGGAAAGGACAAGAGTAGGTTCAAATCCTCATCCCTATCACTCTGTATTAACTTTTACCACATCTGGGTTTATTTCATGTATCACATGTGGTGTTACAGTGCAGATATGGCCACACCAAAATTGATGGTGTGTTACTTGCTAATGTAATCGTACAATCTGTTAATCTAAGAACACTTGACAGATACCACCAGTTTCTTTCCTAGTCATACTGTGAGCCAGTTATCATTTATCTTCTAATAAATGTATTGTTTATGGTAAGAGTTCAGGCTTTGAAATAGTCACATCTCCCCTTTTTGCTCCTAAAGAGTCAGTTTTGAAACTGACTGCCTTGATAGAGCAGACTCCAGATTTTGTTGTTCATTCCTGTATTTTCAAATTCTGATGGGTTGTCATAACTATTGCTGGACACAGTTCTGGAGTTTTAGTCCTTAGGGAAGGCTCTGTCTTGACCTGGGTAATTGACAGTGCTGGAATCTTCATTAGTGATTGTGAATTTTATTGAAGAATTTCTCTGCAGATCCTGTAAACAGCAAATCATTGTGTTTAGTCTCCCTTAAGCAGCTGTAAAGAGGCTGTGCAACAGTTTCATCGCCTAGAAGCAGCACCTGTGGAATACTAACAGCTACAGCTACTGGTGAATTTACCTCAGTCTTAACATTTTGAATACTGCTGTTCATTGTTTTACCTCCATTCTCTTAAAATCCCATCTTCATTCATGATCAGCCACTGTGTTTTGCGATAGGAATTGTTCCAGTTAGGTTTGGCCGTGGCTATCAGCTTGCCTTCAGCTACAGTTACTCTCACTCAGTTCTCTGTGCAATAAATGTGACCTTTAAAGCCCTCTTTCAACCACAGTTGTTGCTTCTCGTGAAACTGTTTTTGTACTAGGCTGAGTTCTTGTCAGTGTTAGAAAATCCTGCTTTTGAAGCAATGATAACTTGCTGAAGTACGAGCACTGTTGAACAGTCTTAGCATGATTCATTAAACTACTGGTCTTCTAACAGCCTAAACTCTGGTTAAAGCCAAGCTCTGCTCTGGCTCTTTGTTTGTGCAAACATCTTTGCCTGCATTACAGTTAACACAGTCATTACTCACACAACTGCTCTGAAGAAACCTTGACTACGAGATCGACTGATTTTTCCCCGTTCTAATCATGAGTTTACATAAAACTGAATCTTAACTATTTTAAACTAGCAAAGTTAATTATGGCTTCAGTCTTTCTGATGAGATGCAGAATGTTTTCCCTGCTGCAAAAAGGAGCCTTTGCATGGGATAGTTGCAGCTGAAAATGATAGCAGTGTTTAGCTGCATTTTTAACTTTTGGGTTGGGTGTGGTCCCTTAAAAAAATAGTTATGAATAATGCCTGCTGGGAGCTTGCCATATTTCAATAGATTCCATATAAAACCCATTCTTTACTATTTTAAGACTCCCAAACTCTCTTCATTTAATCTGTTTCTAAAGCCATTATTGCCCTTCAGCCCCCAGGAGCCAGAGGACACACATTTTGTATTGCTCTTTGTTCTGTTAGGAGGTTCCTAGTTTGGGCAGATTTCAGAACACACAGTCATGAATCTGCAGGATAGGGAATAGTGGAGTTGTTGAACTTACTGGTGAATTGACAAAGGAGATAGGGGCTGAGCAGTGCTTCTGAGATCTCATTTATGCTGTGGGCTTAATGAGAGACCAGGAGGGCCAGAGCCAGGTGAAAATCTGTTTACGTGTTCTGGTTCTGTGGTGGGGCATGGAGACTGTGTACTGTGTGCTGGTACCGTGCAAACTCGTAGCCCTCTTTCTGTTGTGCAAATGGAGGAGTTTTGATCTCACACAGAATGGGCATGCTCTTTGCTCAGCAGTCAACACCCAAACCATTGGAACAGCTGGACTTTTGCAAATGCTGGAGCTGTAGTCAAACCTCAGAGATTCCCCTCCCTTCTCTAGGGAAGCTCTGGATTCCTTTCTTTTACCCATTATTTCACACCTTCGCCTTTAATAAACTACCTTTGTAAATATATTTTTCCAGATGTTCTCAAATGTAAAAAGGAATTCCTTTTGTTGTACTGCTGCTAATTAGATGGATGTAGTGTGTTCTCATTCTAGGGACTGAGGATCTGCTTCAGCAGTACTACCTGGCGTCCTCCCACCCAGCCCGGCAGTACGTGTCAATAAATCCACAACACCCATGTGTGCAGTGTGGGTCTGTGTCCTAGTTTGGACAAATTGGAGGAAAGTATCTTCTGATAGAAGTCAGGTTGCAACCACCCCTCCCCCCAGGTTTGGGAAAAAAAACTTTCCTCAAAGGAAAGTGAAAGAGATAAAAGCTATTTATTTAACAAACACACAGGAGGGGAATAATAATGCTAAATAATGAGATCTCTCTCTCTGTGGAGAGAAAACCTGGGAAGATTTCAGAGTCCTTCTGTAGGTGCAGTCTCTCTCCTCCTTGGAGCTGGGTCGGCGAGGGCCCACCCCCCCGGGCCTCCAGGAAAAATTCTCCTGATGTGTTCAGATGTTGTTGAAACAGTCCAGAAGAGAAAAAGAGAACAAAAAACCCCAAAATCCTAGGGAAACAAAGTTCAACTCTCCGTCTCTCACTGGAAAAAGAAGTGCCAAAAAAAAACCCAGAGTTGACTGAGGGAAAAAAAGCCAAGGGTACCGCTGAAGCCGAGGAGTGTATCTCCGTGTCCTTGAAACAACTGCTTTGAAAAGTTTTTTGTTTTGGTTTTTTTTTTTCTGTCCCTCTCAGGCTCAGTTTAAAGACACAGAAAAGGTTGGTGGGCATAGGGTGGCGATAGGGGATACACATCATAAAGTCACCCCAAGACAGTCTGCAAGTCTCAAAATGAACTCAGGACTCTACATGCTCTTTTCTATTTCAAAATACCTGGGGTTTTTCAAGCTGTGCTGGAGATCCAGTCATGGGTCTCTGTTATGTAGCAGAATTTATTTTGGGGAGGAGGGAGTTTGTTGATTGAATAATGTGTCCTGTGTTAATAGGCATCACTTGCTGCTTTCTGGGAAGGTGCTCAGAAGAACTAAAGTTTCTGAAAGGCCTCCATACAATGGACAGTAATAAAAATTATGAGGATGTAAAGTCTGGCCTAGTGCCATGTTGTACCAGAATGCTAAGGGGAGAGGAGATGCCAGCTGGGGAGAAATGGCTTCAAAAGCTTTGATGAGCCTGTGGTAGCAGATGAAAATCAGGTATCTGAGGCTTTTGCACGCTCCAGCTGTTGGCTCTGCCCTTGAGGTATTGATGTGTGATCTACTTATGATTCAGCTCCTGAACTCTTTCAACTTTCAAAGTGGCCTTAGGTGAACTGAAACTGCAGTCAGTTTGCTTTTAGCCCAGCCTGTTGAAACCACTGGTGACCTAGGAGCTGATTGAGAAGGATTTGTGACACCCCTTTGCAGAAGAGCCGGAGCAGGTGATGGGGGGGACCTCTGAAAGCATGCCTAGTGTTTATCTGCTCTTACCAACCTCTTGGAGTCCAAAAAATATAACCCTCCTTTTGGATTTGACTGACACTGCATAGCTTGCCAGGTGCCTATACTCTTGAAGTTCTTTGATGCTAGAGTTATGCTCTAGGAAACATTTTTCTCCCCTTGTATCCAGCTTGTGGAGGAGCTTTTATTATACTGCCTAATTTAAAAGGAGAGAATGAGTTACAGGTGCCTATTTCAACTTTAATCTTCCTTCTGGCAGGAGACTTAATTTGAAAATAAACTGCTTTTCTTTGTAGCTTCATTATTGCGGTTTTCTTGCCCTATAAATGTTCCACAGAGTATTTTGAGTTTATATCTGGACTTTATTTCTGCAGATCATCTGGGTTTTTCTTCACAAAAAGGTTTTAGTCAATGAACAAACTTGTGATGGTCAGGCAAAAGACGCTGGGCAGTTGTGTCCTCTTGATGTCGCTTATGGAAGTCCTAACTCCTCATTTCAGCTGGTAGTAACAGAAACAAATGCTGGAGCATCTTATTTTGTGAGATATAAAAGCTTAAAACTGTCTTCAAAGCAAGGCTGCTTGCAATGGGCTATTCTGAAGGCCTTCCCTCTCTCTGCATTTTTAAATTAAAATGAGAAATTACTTCACAGTTCTGCTTACAGATATTTTAGATTGCTGACAAGTTTGAATTCAGGAATATATTCCATGATTCACTCAAAGTTTAAATCTCTTAAAATCACAAAAATAGAAAGCTAGAAAAATAATCCACCTTTAGACTTCCCCTCCCACCAAAACCCACAGAAGTGGGCTGTGTTTTTTTAGGGCTGAGATACTGGGCTGCTGTAATGTCTGACGTGGGTGGACTTGGTCTGCTGAGGTTGGGAGCCTGGTAGAGGAACTGTAGGCCTGGCTCCTAAAAGGGCAAATCAGCACAAACCACTCAGGTTCTCAGAAGGTTATACACTGCTTGGCTTGGATTTATTTTTTTTCAGTCCCCTATCACCTGAGAGCAGTTGAGTTTATAAACAGTTTATGATGTGATAGGCATTATTACAGTGTCTGCTGAGTGAATGACCCCCATCTGTGTTGTTGGGCTGTGGGAGGGGAGTTAAGTGGCAGATGTCTTTCATGTGTTGTGCTTTCAGCAAATCCTGCTTGTGTATAAAAAAGGCTTCTGGTGCTGAATGGTCTGGTACTGAACAATAGACCTGAAATCTTTGCAAGAAAAAGCAACTGTTTGTGTTTACTTTCTTTAAAAGTGTCAATCTGGACAAATACCGTTTCAGTACTAATTTTTTTTTTCCCTTTCAGAAAACCATAGCTAAAATTGCAACATGCTTGGAACTGAGGAGTGCAGCTTTACAGGTATAGCTGTTTTTCCTGACTTCATACTTTAGCAGCAGGTAACTGTAGAGCTTTTTAAAACTCAGTTACTGTCTTCAGAAATACCCAAACTTCTGCAAACAGAGTAAGCACTTGGAATTTCCAGGTTGTTGTCGTAAGGGCCCAGGTGGCTGCCTTAAAAAAACCTGCAAGTGCTCACATGAACATCTGTTAGGGCTTGTACAGGAATTTAACTGCACATTTTGTGTCTTTGGTTCTTTGCCTCATTTTCATCCTTCAGAACTGTTTAGTTTCTCTTCCTAACTTGTGTGCAAGGGTAAAAAGATCCCCAGAATGACCCTTGCACTTATTCAGTTGCTTCACAGATCATAATAGACCACAAAGAAGAATGTGTGTGTAAAATAAAAATT
Source organism: Struthidea cinerea (assembly GCA_013397865.1). NCBI lineage: Eukaryota > Metazoa > Chordata > Aves > Passeriformes > Corcoracidae > Struthidea > Struthidea cinerea. The sequence goes on along the minus strand of VZTI01004081.1, from coordinate 799,053 downwards.
ACTTTTTAGCAGGGTTGAAAATTGGCAGTGTTCTAGGAAAATGTGGGAAAACAATAATTGGTAAACTACTCTTCGGACTTTTTTCTGGACTGCAAGTAGATGTCATAGGAGTGAATATCTTTTTTTCTCAGCATAAGCTTATCCCCAAAACAAAAAATGAGTGAGAGAAGTTTCCAAAAGACCGTGAATAGGGAAGGGATGAATCAAAGCTTGGGTTACTGAATTACCTCTTTGCCAAGAAAGAGTGATGACAGGCAAATTTTGCATCAAGTTACTCCCAGCAGCACTCCCAAATACTTCGTGTTGCTGGACAAGGTGCTGCCTTCATTTGCCCGAGAGGCTGGGATACAGCACGCTGGACTGATGAGGTGGGGGCTGACCAGTCTCGAGGCTGTGTAGAATTAGAGGAGTTATTTGGTTACCTTTACCTGTCATTCTATTTTGATCTAACCTGGGGTGTTTGAAGAGTGTTGCACTTGCTTGGCAGTCACTGTGACTTTGACAAGGGCCCACATGTTCCGCTATGGAACAGCTTTGTAGGTCAGGTCACGTATGGGAGCAGCAGCAGAAGCTGCAGCCATGTCATAACCTGCCAAGCTGGAGAGATGATGTTGTGCACGGACAGCCTTCCTTGCTGTCGATTCCCCAGCAGTAACTCAAAGATTTTATAACCTTTTGAGAGGGTACAAGAACCTCTTGCCCACTTCACTTTGGGGTGGGGTTTACTTGCTGCAGTTTGGTTACGGTTTCTTAGCAGAGGTTAAAGCAGTTAGTGAGCGTGGTCACCTTTTCGCACTCTCCTGACACTAAGAGTATAGCTGCTTTAGTATCCTTACACAGTCTTGCAGAAGGTCCCTATTCACTCTTGGACAAAATCAAGAAAAAAACCTCATTGGACCTTAAATGTTGAAAGCAATGGGCAATCTTAAGGGATGCCAAGGGTGCAATGACATAATAGGTAAGACCTGATCATCCACCTAGAAGAGGATGCCCAGTGTCAATCCTCTTATTTGCACTTCTTTTTATGCCAGCTCTGCCACTTGTCTCAGAATAAACTAATCTTACCAAACTGTTGGTGAGCTACCTCAGAATAAAAAATGAACTTCTCTGTTGAGTTAGTAACTCAGATAGGCTTACTGAGAACTGTACATGTATGTGCTGCAGACAGAGCAGGAAACCATCATCAGAGCTGGAGAAAAGAAAGATGGGAATTCCTCTTCTATTTTCAGTGAGTTCTTGGCTGAGTTTTGTCAAGCTCATCCTGTGTACTGTAATTTCTGCCAGTGTCACAATGTTGGACACGTGTCTTGAAATGTGAGTGTTCCGGTGTGCAGTAGGTAAGAATGTACAACTAGTTGGTTTAAAAATATTTATCGTGCATTAGAGCTTGGAATATTGGATACATTTGTTCCTAATGAGTGAGAAGTAACGTAGTCTCTGCCTCACCTGTGAACCTGCCTTTTGCTGGGGAGATTTTTTGGGGGGATGTAGCTTTGAAGTAACTTGGAGTGCTGGAACAAAGGAAGCACCTTGCATGCTTGTTCTAAGAGAGGGTAGCTCTGTGTGAGAGGAAGGTGCATCTGAAGATCTAACTGTTTCTTTGTACTGTCCTAGTCCACCCAGTCGCAGGATGAGTTCAAGCTTGAGGATCTGAAGAAGTTGGAACCAAGTAAGTGGTATCTTTGTATTTTGAGTGCCATTTATCATGACAATGGAAAACATGACAGCAGCAGGAATACTGACTGACCACACTGCAGTTCAACTGTTGTGCTGGGTTTAGGTGCTTCTTCCAAATGTCTGTTACCACGCAGACAAAACTTGATGTGTATTAAGGAATGTAACATGAGTAATTTAAAAGCACAGTAACCCAAAGGTTTCAGATAATATATAAGCAATTTGGGTGCTGCTAATTTTTGCACAAAATAGTATTTTAAGCTATCAGTAGTACATTATATAATTTGCCTGCACATTTCTTATTTGAACTGTGTTTCAGCACTTTGTGGTCTTCCTTCTTGCAGCATGAAATTTATTTTTTCTTTTGAAAATATTTAACTTGTGCTCATGGTAGCCAATCACCTGTCACCTCCCACTGTAATGCAACCAGACCAATGAAGTTGAGAGTCAAAGTGAGGATGTGAGTCAGTCTTTGAAGGGTTTTGTGTGATGTTGTTTTTTCCCCAACTGATCCTGGGACAGTTCTTGGTATGTCAATCCAGAAATAACTTTTTCATATGGGAAGTATCTATTTATCTGCTTCATTTTCCTTCCTGTAACACTGGCTGCTTTGTTCTCAAAGCATCCTTATGATTAGAGCTTCCACATCTAAGCCATATTATCCTGGATGTTAATGTTTCTTCAATTCTCAGGGAACAGGAAATGTGGAAGAGCTTCTTTCATGCTGACAGAAGTTGGTTTTATTTTGCTTATGACACAGTTGTAACATTAAGGGGCATGTCGGGGATAAATACAATGGGCAGGCAAGTGTTTTCCCCTTCATGAGTAGGCTGAGCTTCTCTGCACAGGATCCTACAGGAAAGCTTGTTAAGAAGTGGAGCATTGAGCTGAGCCTCCTAATATCTCTACCAAAACATAGAGTCCAAATGCTTTTAAACTGCTCCCTGAAAGTGCAAAGTGAGGGTGTGTTACAAAACTGCTGGGTCTGTGAAGACCATAACTCAGGAAAGGGTTTAACTGGGTGTTGGAATATTTGGTCTTCCTCACTCTATATGTTGCATGTCTGGCCTCTGAATCCTCTGACTTGGGATTTTTCTGTATAGATACTGCTGCTCTCTGTTTACAAAGTATTTAAAATGTTGTAATAATTGAATGACTGTGGATTTTAGACTCCATTGTGCAAATGCCCTGTGAGTGACTGAATGATGGAAGAGAGACGGGAATCCTGTCCAAAATTTCAATTATGGTGCAACAGTCCTGTTGCTTATCTTGCCCTCCATCAGAGAATTGATTTTTAGCTGTCAAAAAACCGCTCAGCAGTGTGAAGTGCATTCAGCCCACACCTCCTACAACAAGCAACTATATTAAAACTGTGGAAGAGTGTGTGGCCATCAGTTTTCAAATACACTGAGTTATTTTCCTTGGAGGAGAACGGGTTCTTCTACGACAACAATTGAACACTGATGTTCCTAATGCTGCTGTCTTACTTGGATGGTTCTGGCCTCTTTCTCTCTGAATTGTGCCTTTGTTTTGTGGTTTTTAAGTCTATCTTGAATAGAGTAAATCTTAATCAGGCCAATACCAGCCATTTCATAAAATGCACCGTGAAGTGTTTTAATTCACATGTTGTCAATTTTCTTTTGCATCCACCAGAAAAAGCTAAAAAAATCTGGGCTGGCAATGCAAATAAGTGATTCCTTTGTTAGGTCAAGCCATTCCATTAGGGTGGAACAAAAACAGCTATTCACACAAAACAGCTATTCACACAATTTGGCTTGTTTTAATTACTTTTGTGCCTGAAGCTGTCAGAATGGTTTTGGTGTTGTTATAACAACCAGGGCCCTTAGATTTACTTTTTTTTCCCCTTAATCTTGTGTTGTCCAGTTCTAACTTTCCCTACTTAAGCTTGCATTTCATGCAGCTTGGAAAGGGAAGCAGTTGGCTACTTCTGTTTGTTTATAGGATTTGTCACTGAATAGTTTGTGCTGGAATAATGCTACAGGAGGTTCCATACATACAAATAGTTCTTTTGAGGCTGCGCTGTGTGAAGTCATTGTTAACACACTGGATCTCACAAATCCATCTCTTTGTGGAAGCTTATACCAGTGTTAGAATTCACAGTACAAATGGACGGGCTGGGGCATCCCTTGTGCCTGGGTGATAATTATAAGACAAGTGGATACTGAGTTGTACTGGGGAGCCTGGTGTCTGAATTATTTTATGTTGTGTATTCAAAAAAAAAATCAGTATGGGTATCACAAAAAATCACTGTCACAGAAAATCTAAATGGACAGTGGTCTTTACCAAGTTAATGTGTCCTGGTCTTATGGCCCATGTTGGTAATTCTTTTAAAATCTTTCAAGAAAGAGCCAACTGCTGATAAAATCGGGCTGTGAGGATGGTGAAGGGCCTTGAGGGGAAGCCTTATGAGGAGAGGCTGAGGCCAGTTGGACTGTTCAGCCTGGAGGAGACTGAGGGGAGACCTCACTGCAGTTACAACTTCCTTGTGAGGGGCAGAGGAGGGGCAGGCACTGATCTGTGGTGACCAGTGACAGGACCCGAGGGAATGGACTGAGCTGTGTCAGGGGAGGTTTATGTTGGTTATCAGGAAAAGGTTCCTCCCCCAGAGGGTGGCTGGGCACTGGAACGAGCTCCCCAGGGCAGTGGTCACAGCACCAGGCAGCCTGACAGAGTTCAAGACGCTTTAGGGCAGTGCTCTCAGGCTCATGGTGTGATCCTTGTGTGCAGGGCCAGGAGTTGGACTGTGATGATCCTTGAGGGTCCCTTCCAACTCTGGAGATTCTGTGATTCTGTGCAAATCAAAGTGACATTTGTCCAGTGTCACAAAAGGAAAGGCAACTTCTGCACAAGAGCCTGCAGAACAGTATTTTTAAGATTTCTGTTGGAAGTGCAGCAGAGATGGAGGCCATGATGCTGGTGTCTACCCATTACTTGCACTCGTGGAGAATTTTCTGTCAATCACATTCTCGAGCAGCAACATTACAGAGGGGAAGGGCTCTTTCTCCCAGAGGTGATTGGTGTTTTTGAAAACAAAACAGAGATCCAAAAAAGCCCAAACTAACCTTTTAAAGCTTGCATGTCTTACGTAGCATTACAAGGGAGATTCCTATTCATATAAACCTATTTTTTTTTTCCTGTGATCTGGTATTTTTATTTGAATCAACTGAAGCTCACACTTGTGGTAGAGGCAAAGAGGATTTTCCTTTTCCTCAAAGTTTTATTGCTTAGCTTTTTCGTAGTGGCTTTGAATAAGTATTTCACCAGGCTGAGTGTGGTGGACCTGCTGCTTATCCTGTTGATCTTTAAAGGAGCACTTAAATTGCTGTGTTACAGCTTTGCAAAATTATTTGCCATTGGTGATGAGACAAGAATTGAAAGCATTTTAAAAACTTGAGCCACAGCTTTGTGCAGCAAAAGGCAAGAGGTTCTGCTTCTGAGCTGAACATTCAGCACCACATTTGTTCCCGGCAGGACAGGGGTGCTCAGCCTCGGGCAGCAGCAGGATTTTAGGTGCTGTAAAACTGTTTGCCTCTTGCATGTGCTCATGTCAGCGGAGCGCTTTGGGCCCTCTAGTGACGCCTGAGGTGAATTACTAGGAGGGTTTTTTCAGGGGCTGCTCGTGAGAGGACCTGGTTACTGGAAGAGAGGAGTATAGCAGTTACCAACCTTTGAAAAGTGGAAGGAGAGCTACTGTGACCCCTGTCTCTTCTGTAAAATGTGCCTATGATCTGTAAGAGATCTCACTTCACTGAGGTTTTTCTCCTGGGTTAGTTTCACTTTCTGTTTCTGATGCGATGTAGCTCTGTGAGAGCTGGGGAATTCTGAGAGTGAGAAAAATCCCCTTCTTTTCCTGAACCTCAGCAGTACTGGAAGGTGACTGCTGTTGATCAGCTGCTTTTCTGGTGGGAAGTGGCTGTGATTCTTAAAATTCATGTTGAGATCTGCATTATTGGTGCCTCAGAGCAGAAGTCTTTGGAGAGAGAGACATGGCATCACTTTTGTCTCTCATCACAGCTCTGACTGAAGGCACTTAAAACCTTTCTCTGTATTTATGTATTGTGTCTGGCTGGAATCAGGCAGTGCTTAACCTCTCATGTCGTAGCACAGAAATCAGAAAAAAAATCAGTATGAGTAAAGACTGGAAAGACTTTTTGGTTTCTTTATAGTTTCCCAGAGGGATACCTTATTCTTAGAGCATTCAGATGGTGTCTGGTAAGCTAATGCAGGAGCCCAGGCTGGGTGATGGGAATGGGAAGGCAGACAGGGAAGCTCTCCTGCACTGGCTGAGTTGTTGTGTTTTCAGGCAGAGGGGCCTGGCAATGGCTCCTTAAGCATAACTGGTATTTAAGTACCTCTTGGTATTTGTGTAATCCGAACGTTGTTTCAAAAGAGTTTTGTTCTCATTCAGTAATCCTAAGGGGAGGATTCCTGTGCTCTGAGAGCTCTTGTTGCAAAGTGACAACATTCTGTTAGGGGACTCAGGAGTTTTTTCTCTCTGCTCCCCCTACCAGTCTGGGATACTCATTGTCTGGTAGGAGAGTGCCTCTCCCTGCAGGTGTTCTCTTGTAAATTTTTAGGCCCTTTAGCCATCATGAAATGCTTATTTCTTTCACATGTTTTTGGAAGTTTCTCTTTCACTGGTAGGTGTGTTTGGAAATGGCAGATAAAGTTGGGATTACTAAAATGTAAGTTTCCAATATAAATGGCAAAGCCATTCTCCATGGAATGCTGAAGGTATAGGCAATGTCTCTGGGGCTTGGTGCCCAGGTATTGCACATTATCTCTCCTGAATTTCACTAATCTGCCCAGACATTCGGGGGCAGATAAAAAGAAAAGACAAACAAAGCCACCACCACCAAACAAAACCCCCAAAACACATGACTGAAGAAGCAGAGAATCTCACCAAAGCTTCGTGTTACCAGCACAGTTGGTCTCCCATGGTGGCTGCCTGAGTGTGCACCCACATGTGCTGAAGTGTGTTAGCTCTGGAGATTTCAGTCTGTTTGGAGCTGATTCCAGTAACACCACCACCCTGCTCTCAACAGCCACCGAAGATTGCTACCCTCACCCCGGGGGCTGTAGATTTTTCTCATGAAGATTCTGGTTGTTGCCACATTTGTCTTCCCTGTGAGTGTGGTAGTGATCTTGTCCTGCAGTTGCAGTTCAATCTGTCTGAATGTTACTTTGATAGTTTTGATCACAGCTGTGCTGGCTTTTAAAATAGGAGAGAAGAGGGGTTTTTTTTGTATGATCTGATTATTTTTAAAATTATTATTATTATTTGTGTGTGAAGATGCTGTGAGAATGGACATAGCTGTGCAAAGCAGTAGAATTAATGCTGGTTTATGAGTATGGATTTTTATTTTTTCCTCTTCTCTGCAGTCTTGAAGAATATCCTCACTTACAATAAGGAGTTCCCCTTTGATGTTCAGCCTGTCCCACTCAGGTAAGAGAGAACTTCTTGTACATCACTTCGTGTACAGATATGTACTTGAAAGGGAGAACCTGGTGTGCACCTGAAGCACGTTTCTAGAGCCATCTGCTTGCCAGACTGCTTTGTGTAAACTGGTTAATAAAAGAACTTTTGAATTCTGTTTGTCTAAGTACCAGTAAAAATCAAGACCATGCTTTTAGTAAAATCAGTACTTGGTACATCCCTACATCTCTCTGAAATTTCCAGTACTGTCTCCTGTTTTTAGGCTCTGTGCTTTTGTCTTGGGGTGACTTTATAATGTGTATCCCCTATCGCTACCCTATGCCCACCAATCTCGTCTGTGTCTTTAAACTGAGCCTGAGAAGGACAGAAAACAAAAAACGTTTCAAAGCAGTTGTTTCAAGGACACACAGAGATACGCTCCTCTGTTTCGGCGGTACCCTTGGTTTTTTTTTTTTCTGCTCTTTTTCTCCCAGTGAGAGACGGAGGGTTGAATTTCGTTTTCCTAGGATTTTTGGGGTTTTTTTTGTTCTTTTCTTCTCTTCTGGACTGTTTCAACAACATCTGAACACATCAGGAGAATTTTCCCAGAGGCCCGGGGGGGTGGCCCCTCGCCAACCAGCTCCGAGGAGGAGAGACCGCACCTACAGAGGATCTCTGAAATCTTCTCAGGTTTTCTCTCCACAGAGAGAGAGATCTCATTATTTAGCATTATTATTCTCCACCTGTGTGTTTGTTAAATAAATAGTTGTTATCTCTTTCACTTTCCTTTGAGGAAATTTTTTCCCGAACCTGGGGGGAAGAGTGGTTGCATCCTGACTTCTATCAAAGGATATTCTCCTCCAAATTTGTCCAAACTAAAACAGCTTTCTGTTGGTCAGAGCTCCTGCAGCCTGTCGAAGTCTGTAGGTAGAGGCAGAAATTAAGAAGTATGAAAGGACATTAAAGAGTGTTGTCCCTGCTCTATAGTCAGATGCTGGCTTGTGAATTGACAGCCAGGTGATGAGTAAGTGTTGGTCTCATTTCTTCTTTCTTGTGTTTTACAGGAAGATTTTAGCACCTGGAGAAGAGGAACACTTGGAGTTTGAGGAAGATGACGAGGAAGGAGGAGCTGGAGCAGGGTCTCCAGACTCTTTTCCTGCTAGAGTTCCAGGTAGGGGCACTAGTCTTGCCATGGCAGCCTCTGTAGCTTCTCTGAGTTCTGTCTCTGAGAAGCCTCTTTTTCCACCTGTGATTTGAAAAGCTTGGGTGGGGAGCTACAGGCTCATGCAAACAAACCCTAATGCTGTATTGGGCAACCACGAGGGTGGCCAGTGAATTTTTTTCTCAGCAAACAATATCTTACTGTGAAACAGTTGTATGGAGAACCTGTAAGAGTGGTACGTACCATCTACCCCAAATAATTAGCCTTTTTCCTGACTCAGTATTGTCATCCCATGCACTTTCTTAACTGTGTGAAGTGTTTCAAATGTGTTCAAATGTAAATTGTGGCAATGTTTCTCCTGCAAGGAGTAGCACATCCTCCTGAAGGTGTGATAAGTTGTTGCTGCTTATTTTTGTGTGCTGGTTTTTGGTGAGACAGTGGCTTAGAGTGAAGCCAGGCTCTGAGAGGACAAAGAGGGGATTTGATTTTCATAGCTTTAGTCCTTGTCCATGTGAAAGCACTTGTAGAACTGGATATACCTACACATTCTAGAGAAGGTCTTCCTGTAGTTTCAGGTTTTGATAATTTAGATGTTGCAACAGAGGTTCTTTAGGTTCCTGGTGTAATTTCTTTGCAGAAGAAACAAGTTTCTAGTTCCAGAGTTGGCTAGCAAACTTTGTATTTCAGGAATGAGATAACAATTAAGGAAACCAGTACCGTGATTATGGTCAGAAGAGTTGCATTACTTATGCCTGGAGAAAACAGATGATATTCAGATATGATCCCAAGCTCAGTGCTGAATATGGTCCCTGCAGGCTGTACTGATGTGGCCATGCACATTCTACACCTATTCATGCCAAGCTCCCAAATAGGCCATAATATATGGTGCTACTGATTGCTGACATTTGCTGTCTTGATCCTTATTATTCACCGTGATAAATCCATTTATGGAGATGCCTTCTGTCTGTCCCAAGTACAGCACAGAGACCTTGAGTAGCTGTTGGTGTGGTGGTGGATCAATAAGGTTGTGATTGTTTCCACAGAGCCAGCAGTTCGCTCTGCAACCCATCAGAGCTGTGTGCATGCAGTGGACATAGAAGCTGTGTATGGGCTTAAGAAAGAGTATAAGTAGGTGATAAGCAGGCTGACTTTACAGTTAAATCATTTTCAAAGAAGGAGAGTAGCCAAGTTGGAAAGAGGAGAGGCTTGGGGCTTATACTTTCTTCCAGAAATACTCCTCAGTAAGATCATGCTTTTAAGAGGAGGTGAGAGCAACTTGTGACTGCTGTTTTACATTGCCATGTATTTAACAGACTGCATATGTGACTTTTCTGAACTACTTTTTCCACATAAAGGTAAATGTCCCCATAACTACAATAATCTAAATCTCTAAGGTGTTTTTGTACTACTTGTTTCCCCACTGGATGCAAATACTATGGTGTTTCTTACCTGATTGGAGGTTGGTCTGTTGCTCTTCCCTGGGTGATGAGGCTCAAACAAAAGCAGTTTGCAGCCCTGGGATGAGCCTTATGAGTAAAGTGAACTTTCCCTATCAAATTGACAGAGTTGTGTTGCACTCCTTGCTTTGATGTGCCTTTAATCCATAGTGTGTGACTGTACTGTCTAACTGACCATGGTCTTGTCTTCTCCATGCATGGCTTCACCGTTACCACATTGCCCCATTCATCTAACCCAGGAGCCAACAAAGGTATGAGAACCTTTCCGTATGTACAGTAATTTCTGTGCTCATGTTCATGTAGCTGTGGTCTTCTTTGTGCAGCTCTTAGTGCCAATCCTCAAAACACAGTTTTTGGTAACAGTCACAGTACTTGGCACCTATCTGTTGGTCTTCATTTGCCTTCAGTACGAGGAAAAGGGAAGGTCATGTTTGTTGATTCAAACAGCTCTCTAGAAGTCCTTCTGTACTAATGAAGAGGTTCTGGGTTGTGGTGTAGCCAAGGGTAGGTGTAGCTGGATTTTATTTACTGGAATACACATTTTATGGGAAATCTTACACAAAGAGTATTTGTGTAGTTGGACTTTTGCGCTGTGTGGAGCTGAACTGTCCAATGGCTTGCTGCCTCTAACAGCAAAGGTTTCCTGCCTTTCTCCTGGTTATGTATGACTTTATTCCAGTGCTGTGCTCTTCTGTGATCCATTTCACTTTGTGAGCCCAGGAGGAGGCTTGTCACTTTTTTGCCCTTTCTCTGAACTGGGATTTGGGAGGGGAGAGCCTGAATTGCCTGTGTCTTGGCGGCAGTGGGCTGCTGGGCTGGCCCACTATCTCTGAAACCCACTTGGAGGAGGGCACTTCCTTCATTGCAGATGCTCCTGTCCCCCTCTGGCAGAGATGTCCTGCGGTTGTGTCTGGCGTGGCTGCAGCTTTCTCCTGAAAGGCCTCAGTGTGAGCCTGCTCAGGGGCCCAGGGTGTGTGGCAAACAGGGGGTGGTGCCCAGCCCAGGAGAGCTGTACCACAGAGAGGGCACTGTCACCTCCTGTGGCTGCTGTGTGAGGTGGCTGCAGAGGCCTGCCTGGGGCTCACGTGAGACAGGCTAGACAGCTACTCTAGTCCACTGCTGGCTTGGCTGTTCCTCCTGCTGGGGCAGGAAGGAAACAGTGTTCCTTGGATACTCTCTGTCCTACTGTTTTCCTGTCTCCTGGAAGTGAGCTTGACTCTTCTGTCCATTGCAACACTGCAATTTCACACATTCTGGAAAGCATTCTTCAAGAACAGAATCATTTCTCTTAAGCCCCTGTTTTTATAATCAACACCAGGCTGAGGCATCTTTCAGGTGATTTTTCTATCAAGTATCACATCACTTAGTCCCTTGGAGTGATGAACAGGAAAGTTGAAGGACCATTTGGTCCTGGCTCTTGAGGCCCATGCTGCTTTTAGGAGACAACTGCGAGATGGAGGAGCAAAGTTTTGTGCCAAAAAGAATGCAGGCTTGCTTCTGCCTTCACTTAGATAGATTGAAATATCAATCTATCTATCTGTTCATCTATCTTTGAACATCTCTTCAGGAAAGACAGCAAGATTAACTAGAGCACATGCTGCTTTGCAGAAATGAGGGGTCTCTACTGAGTTTGCTCTCTAACATTTCTCCCACTGTAGTCAGAAGCCTGTCCCATGCTCAGAACACTGGGCTGAAGTCTGCTGTGCTGTGTTGGGAGGTGTCTGCAGACACGGTGCTTTGGAGGCCATGAGTCTCCTCAGGACAGGAAATACAGAAACATACAGCATCAGAGATGGGAATTCAGGTCTTGCACGTGATCCTGAGAGGGTGATTGGATGCGGGAATGCTCAGGAAATCTTGTTGAATCTGTAGTTCTCAGAGCAGAATGCAAGGTCCCCTCTTGCAAAGCCAGTCTCTCATAGGACAAAATCTTTGTGGTTCCCCAGCTCCTCAAGCAGAAGAGAGGAAAAAATAGTGTCAAGAAAAAACCTCTGTTGGACTGGTCAAAGGAAATTATTGTGTTGTTTAGAGCTCAAGCCTTAGGATAACTTAATTTTTTTCATTAGAAAACCAAAACTTTAAATCAAACTTGCTCATGAGCCTGAACATTTTCTGTCCTGGTGCTTGTTCATCCAATAGGGGAGAGGGGCTTGGAGTGTGCCAGTTTTTGCTAAATTCAGCATGAAGTAACCCACTCCATGTTTGATGACAGAATATCATGACTTTTAGTGAGTTTGAACAGTTTGGATTTCTTGCCAGCTGCACTGTCTTCCTCAGCACTGTGAGGATTCATTTATACCCACCACCAAGTTTTGATGCTAAATGTTCTTGACGCAGAGCTGGGAACTCCTTCCTTAAGGCAGAAGGGAACTTGGGGGATGCAAACTCTTATTTTTTTTCTCCCTTTAAGTAGAAGCCAGTGGAACTTACTTAAGAATCAATTTTCTGGTTTCCTTATGTGCTGTGGGATTTGCAGTAATGCCATTTTCATCCTTAATCTCCCAGTCTAAATGTTCAACGTGAAGCCAAGTCATGTTCAGTGTGGTGGGACTCCTAATCAAGTGTCTGAACCTCCTGCAACTGCAGATTGAATCCAGTCTCCCAAATTTAATCCTCAAAAATGATACCAAGGGAGTTCCATGAACGGGTTATTCTGCATGACAGCAAGAAATAGCACTTTAAACAATGCTCCCCTCTATTCTTATGGCATTAGTTTTTTATCAGTTGATTTGACTTGAGGCAGTCCTGGGTTTTTTGGGGGGAGCTTTGAAGTTTGTCAAATGATGTTTTGTGTCTGTGCACACAGACATTCCCATGGTGCTGTGTACTACTGGGATATGAATCTTTGGAGTTTGTACCCCCTAAGAACAGCATCTTCCATGAGAGAAGATGGGACAAGCAAAGCCTCTGCTGTGAGATGACACCAAGGGTTAATAATATGCTTTACTCTTTCCAGGTACTCTATTGCCCAGATTGCCGTCTGAACCCGGGATGACATTACTCACCATCAACATAGAGAAAATTGGTCTGAAAGATGCTGGGCAGTGCATTGATCCTTACATCACAGTCAGTGTAAAGGGTAATGATTTCTGTTCAGCCTCCTCAGTGCTGCTTCGGAGAGAGTGCATTTTCTGAAAGCTCTATTGATTTTTCAGCCTGCCAGGAAAAACGTTCGTTGGTACTTCTGTTGTGGATTTAGGGCTTCTGCTTTAATCAAGGGTGGAAAAATTCTGTATTTGAGAGCTACTGGGAGGTGAATCTCTGCAGGATATGCTCCTCTCTGTGCACTCAGGGGTGCCCTGTCTGTGCTGAGAGCTGAGTGACTTTGCTCTACTTCTCCACCATGACTTCTGCAGCTGACTCCTAAGTACAGATCTTCTTGGACTGTGTGTACTCCCCACACATACTGGTCTTTGGGCTTTCTGGAGATGGGGAACCACGGCCCACTGACTCAATTCTCGCCCTCTCATTAAACTAATTTTGTAGTAATACAAATATAATCTTACCAGGGCTTGAGGTCTAGAGGAATGGGTATGAAGCTGGGAAGCAAAGCTTGCAAGTGAAATAAAATAAAAAAATACGTTAGCCTGGTTAGTGAAACGCTTTGGCCAAAGCCTGGTGGGCTGAGAGCTTCCATAAATCTGGAAGAACCACTCTCTCTGTCAGTCCAGGACAGGCAACATTAGGATTTCTCTGTTTCAGATGGTAACATAGTTGGTGTCTCTTGAGGCTAAGATTTTTTTGGTATTCACACTCTTTCTAGTGAAAATATCTGTCCCCCATTTTGCATTTCCTAGCAGGAAGCCCCTGTAGTCAAAGCTGCTTACCCTGCCTTGTTCTGCTTTACTTCAGCTTCTCTTTACAATCTTTGTAGGCAGATGATTTTTTTTAATCATGTAAAAATCTGTAGCTGAGCCAATATCCTCTTGTTATTATCAGTTGTGATAACGACTTGTATGTGTCCTCTTGAGATGTGCTATTGGATATTAAATGTAGGGATGAAACACTTGTCAGATGTGTGATCAGTGCTTCCTCCACCAGACATGTCCTCTGGCACAGGGGAAGGATCACAATTATCAAATGTCCCTTGAATACTTATCAGGGCTTTTAAAGCAAACATTCCTTGTTCCTTGCCACTGAAGTGTTTGTCTCATTGCACACTGCTAAAACTGCTGCTGCAGCTCTCATTTCCCTTCTGGAGCTAAGGGAGACTCTGTGTTGTTGGGCTTGCTTTCCCAACAAGTCTCTCTGTTAACACGAGGCTCCCTGTTTCCAAACTCATTTACCTATAAATGGTGGCTGCCAAGTAATGAGGTAGAAAATAGGATCGAGAAGTGAGTGTGTGGGCAGGGTATGGCTGAGTCTGCTAATGGTGTCTTTTGATACTTCTATTTCTCAAGGTTTTTGGTCAGGAAAAGTATCTCTGAAGACTCATTTTGTCACTGTTAGGAGTCTGAGGACACTTAGTAGCCGATTTCCTTGGTTCTAAACCAAGCTGCTTTTCTGCAGGTGTGGAGAGAGGTTTGTTCCTGATGCAGCATTGGCAATCCCAGCCCATGCCCTGGATGAAGGGAATCACTGGTGCTCCAGGGCCTCAGCCTGTGCTCCAAGCACAGCATGTACACTCCATACCTGTAATCTTGGCCACATTGTTAGCAACTTCCTCTGCCAGAGGGAAAAGGGATCAGGAATGAGAGGAAAGACAGTAAGAGGACAAATGTACTCCTGCAAACAGCAGAGGCTTAGTGAGAAACAACATTGGCTGTGCCGGAGCAGCACAACCAGGGGCTGGTGCTGAGAGCTGGAGTCCATCCCATGGCCCTGCAATGCCTCTGTGAAAACCCAAGAGGAATAATGCTTGTTGTGTCTAGGGACAAAGCAGGGCATACACAGGATGTGTGAGCTGTGCCCTGCAGACCCTGTGTGGAGGGCAGCCTTTGGTGTGTATCCCACTTGGGCTGGAGCTCTGCTGGAGTCCTGTGTGCACAGGAAAGGGAATCTTTTGCTGATGGCAGAAAGAAATGCAATCTTAAAAAGAGGGATAATTCCATTTTTTTATCTGAAATATTGCCAGAACTTTAGCTGCTTTCATGTTGTAATCAAAAAGAAAATTGACAGTGAAAGAGTATGATTGCCCCTTTTTTAGATCTTGTGGAAACATCCAGGTGTGCATGAACTTTTTCTGGCAGGATTAGGAGAGACTCGTAAATCTCTTAAAGCTGAACCTGAAAGTCTGAGAAGCTTCTGCCATTCTCCTGCTGTTTCTTTCCTGCAGATTTGAATGGGATAGATCTGACTCCTGTGCAAGATACTCCTGTGGCTTTGAGGAAGGAGGACACATATGTCCATTTTAATGTGGACATTGAGATTCAGAAACACATTGAAAGACTAACAAAAGGTATGTGGTACCAGAGACCTGAAACAGGGCCCAGGAGCTTTGGGAGCACAGACACTGGGCTGCTCCTGAGCTGGTGCTGCAGGGCTAAAGATCCAGACAAGGATAAAAATAGACCTTTGCATCCTGTCCCTTTCACATTGGTCATTGAGATGGCTTGCAGGCAAGGGAGAAATAAAAGAGAGAAAAACGGAGCAGTGTGCTCTGCTACACAGGTATTGAGCTGCTTTATCACCTGCTTAGTCATTGGTACCTGGGTGTGAGCAATGGAGTGAAGAGTTTAAGCTGTTGAGAGTGTGATGAGCATTGTAAGAACATGGTGTAGCTTTTGAGTAAATAACAGAAGTGTTGGAGATAGTTCCCTTCAATTTAAGTAGAGCAACTTAATGGCAGGTAAGTTTTCAGATAACTCGTAGCCGTAATTGCTAACTTTTCTATTAAACCGTTTTCCCCCTCTAGGTGCAGCTATTTTCTTTGAATTCAAACACTACAAGCCTAAGAAAAGGTTTACTAGCACCAAGTGCTTTGCTTTCATGGAGATGGATGAAATTAAACCTGGGGCAATTGTTATAGAACTGTAAGTGACTCACAATTATGGATGACAATGACAGAGGAAATGAACCAGCCTTCAGTTACAATGTGTGGCTTGTTGCATTAAGGAAGGTTTCTTGGACTCATTAGATTGACTTCCTTAAGGAATATTTTATTTTTAACAAAAAGGGGAAGATAAAATGCTTTTAGGCGAGTAAGATGGTTGGAGACTCTTCTCAGAAACTAGACCAGTCTCCAAATAAAATGCTGGTGTTTGTAATTTAATTTTGTATGAATTTAATGAAGTCTGTAGGGGAGATTTTAATTTGGAGTTTAGCCTGAGTGTCAGATCTGATATATTTAAAAAAATAATCAACTCAGTCTTTTGGTACAGAACTTCTGTAAAGGAAATCTGATTTGAGGCATGAGATACCGATTTGCAATTAAGTTTATGAACATTTCAAAGCACTATTGAGCGGTCGTGGTGTGCATCCTCCCCTTGCTGAGTGGCTACAGGATGTGTGGAGGGGTTTGGGGATTGGGGTTTGGTTTTTTATTCAAGAAGAGGGTGAATCTTGCAATTCTTAGAAGAGTGCTTAGTCTGTGCTAGCTTGGAGTACTTCTGAAGTACTGAGTAGCTGATACTGGGTCTCTCCTACAACCCAGAGTATTATGTTGGGAATCTCCTTACAAAAATATTACGTTTATTTACATATTGAAATTCTTCTTCTGTAAAAATCATCATCCAGAGAAAATACTGTTTCTTCCTGTAAACCTACTCATTATTGTTGCTTCCAGCAAGCCTTGTCAAATGTATTTAAAAGATGAGGATAATAAGATCTGTACAGGATGAGCTTTCTAGTTTGCTTTCATCTTCCTGCACAGCCATTAGCACTTGGTTTAATGCACTTTCTTGTGGTTACAGGTACAAAAAACCCACTGACTTTAAAAGGAAGAAATTGCAACTGTTGACCAAGAAACCACTTTACCTTCACCTCCATCAAACATTGCACAAGGAATGACCGCAGTTGTGAGACCTCTGTGAACTGAACCACAAGTCCTGGTAGCTGTGTAGTAGCCTTAGGCTCTGAGGGGCGGGAAGATGACTCTGTTCATGCCAGTAGGTCACACGGGACCATCACCCACTGCACAGCAGTACTTCAGGGGCAGGGACAAGCCCACCATGCAAGTGCAAGATTTTTTTCAGTAACTTCTAGCTACAGGTTTTTTCCAAGAGCCCTGATATAGGTTGACTGCTTTTCCTAAGTTTGCTGTTCATGACTTTTTATCTTTAAGCGTTATTCTCTTTTTGCCTCAAGCTCCCCCTGAGGATGGAGAGTGCCCCTTTGCCAAACCTGCAGCAATAAAGATGTGGCAGGCCTACTAACTGTTTACACTGCTGTGCTGTTGTAGTTCCTCTCATCTGCATTTCAGAGTCCTGTGGAGTGGGCAGGGTGACAGAAGACTGGGAGAAGGACGAGCTGGGCTGGGAAGGAGCTTGAGGTACTGCAAGTGCTTTGAAGTGAGGGAGAGGAGAATGCTGGTCAGGTGGGTGGCCACAAGTCCCTGTGGTTGGGTCAGGAAGAGGACAACTGCAGATGAGAACAGTGAACTATGATTTAACAGCCTTGCCTGAGTTTTGGATACATGTTACAATCCTTGCAATCACTGTTACTCCCTACTAGAGCTATTATTTTCTGTATCTTGTCACAGAATGGTTTGCAAAGGTGGGTGGGGGATAGAGAGGCCTTCTCCAGGGCTTTGTCCTGGTGGCAGTGGGCATTTTGCCATTTCAGTGACAGCAGGACAGGCCCTCAGTGTTGAAGTGTCATTTTTCCAGAGCTTTGTATAAAGTAGGTCTGGCTAGCAGGCTGACCCACCTTTTACATGAAACTGCTGTTCTTATGGAAACTGATTGTATGCAGTTTTCTGCATATTTTGTGCAAGTCTGGAAACTTACTCAAAAATTACCTTTTTATGTAAGTAGATAGGATTATCATTTATTTTCTATATTTTTGATTTGGTGTGTAATAAGCTGCAGGACATTGGCTTATTATGACACACTTGCATTCACCTTTTGACCTGAAAAAGGGACAGAAGTAGAACCCAGTCAAATCTTTCATATATTTGCGTGGATATTTAATATGATACTTTATGGTTTGATAAACTTCTTGCATATCTAACTAGTGCCTGAATACTCTGCTATGCTAACTAAAGACCCAGCTCCCAAACTAGTGTCAATTATTTTAAACAGCCTGGATGCAGGTGTATCATCCATTCCTCTTTTCTGTCACCTCACCCCAAGGTGTTACATCATGTGTTAAGGGAAGGGATGTTACTTTTCCTCATGCTGTTTGTCTTTCTCCACTCAGCTGTTCAGCATTTTTGGCTTTATTGTATTGATTAGGATAAAAAGCTGGTTTTGAATGTCCTAATCTTCTTGCCTGTCTTTGCTCTGGTATAACTAGGGATGACATTATTTAGGTGTTATAACAGAAGTCAGCAACACTTTCTCAAATTCCACTGCTGGTTGGAGGGGAAAACGGGCAGGTGAAATGTCCTGTTTATGGGTCTTTACAATACCCTACTGGTTCTAAAGCTGATGGGTGACTATCAAGATATCCCTTTGAGTTATGGAAACACCTCTGAATGCAGCATTCTGGACACCAGACTAAAGGAGGATACCTACACTGATAAAAACCAAATACAAATCATCCTCTGAACTCTGCAAAAGGACAGAGCAAAGCATTAGTCTGTGGTTGCAAATAATCTAAGCTTGGCCCATTTACCTGTCAGTGGCCCCTGGCTGGCTCAGGACTTGTTCTGACTGAGGTATTGCAGGCACTGAGTGGCCCTGAAAAGTGCAAGGGCTGGTGCTGGAGTTCAGTCCAGTTCTGCCATCCAGAGTAAGCACTGCAGTTGAGTGTGTGTGTCCAAGATGACTCCTGGTGCATCCAGAGGGAGATTCCATCCAACTTTTAAGTTGTTACTGTTAGCTGGGATGGGCAAGGGAGGAGACAGTGAGCATCACAAAGGCTTGTATGGGGAAGGAAAGATCCTGAACTTGGAGAACTTGACTTTCAATCATGGATGTTCATCAATGTGTGTGTCATCAGCCGCCCTGCAAACTGAAATACTGTCCCTTGAAGTACAAACCCATCGTTTCTGCTGCTTACCTGGACCCTTCCCCAGCGTGTAGATGTCTGTATTAATGCCAGTTATATGAAATGTCAACTTTGAAGTATTTTTGTTAAATACACAAGTAGAGCTTTGTATTTAACTGATTGTGAATCAATGTCTGTTGAGTGTGAAATACCATTTTTAAAGTTGCTTCTATCCCTTGCCTTTTTTCTGTGAACTGTCTCACTGCCAGGACTGCTGCTGCACACACCACAGGCTTCGGGATTGTTTTATGCTTCAGTGATGTTCCAGCTTGTCCTTCATCTGAAATCTAAAGCTTTACACTTGTACTGTAAGAATGTAACACCTAGATGGCAATTTTAATGGCTGCTTGTACTCTGGCAGTAAAGCTGTAATGGCCTCCCAGTAGGGTTTTTTATTATTCTGCATTGTTTTCCTTTTTTTCCTCCCTCAGGCTGCCTTTTGTACAGTGCACTTGTGAGAAACCTTACTCACTGAGACAGTCAAAGGCCTGGTGTTCCAAATACTTGCACTAACACTTGAACTGCACGTGTAGGGTGTGTTTTTAAAATTATTCAGTGTTGATAGCTGTAGTAGAGGTTTACATGCTTTACACAGCCCCACTCTGCTTTACAGAAAGAAGCTACTTTCTTTTCTGATGAAAGAAAAAGGCTCTCCAAATCCAGCCTTCCTGGTAAAGAAGCTCAATTGCTCTTAACCCTGAGGAAGACGAAAACTTGGCTCTTAAACTTTGCTTGATGCTGCGAGGTGCTCTTAAAAGCAGAAAGCAATTAGGGAAGTTCTGAGTTTCTCTAGTGGAGAGGCACTGCAGAAACACAGGTCAACTCCACAACTTCAGCAAGGTTTCCAGCTCTGGAAGCTGTATCCTCCATGGTCCTCATTACACGAAGCAAGTCCATATTGTGTCAGAGTAGATCAGCACTAGGGTAACACAGTCATTACCCTGCAGCAGCATTAATTTGGCCTTGATTCAATTCTTGCATTCTCTGTCACATTACTGAACCAATGTACTTTCTGAACAAAAAATGGCACTGAAACAAAGCCTTTGGGGTTTAGCAAAAGGAATTTTGCTTTTTATTATAACTTTCCCTTGAATACAGTGTCATTTGTGCTTCTGATCTTTGACCAGACATCTTTTTTAAAAAACCCCAGAACCTCAGAGTCCTCATGTAAACCCCTGGCCTACATTAACTGCAGCTCAATGATGTGATGGAGAAGGCAGGTTGGATAGCATTTTACTTAAAAAATTATTTCCACAGGAAATGATTTGATTTACATTTTTAACGAAATTAGTTCATTTGCCAACTGGTTACAAAGGCTACATTGAATTAAAAGTCTCCGCACAGGTACTTCCTTCCTATTGCACTTTTAGAGTAGGTTCAAGTCCGTCACAGAAAGGTTCTTGCAGCCGAAGTGGATGGATGAGTTTGTGATCATAAATGCACATAAGATGTCTGTAGCAACTGGATAAAAATCAATCCTGCAAAAGCTGAGATATACTGAAATGGGACCAATGTCTTCAAACCAAGAGCCATTTCCTAGAGTTGTGCCCATGGGAAGCACACGGGAGCCAGGTCCGTGGAGGCGGCCAGGCGCTGCAGGAGGGATCCTGCGCTGGGGCTGTGCGTAGTCCTTGGGGCCGGCTGCCCTCAGTCCCTGGGTGCCGGCGGAGGCAAGTCTCTGTTGGTAGAAGGAGCATAGTCCCTGGAAGCCTGCGGGGGGAGCCGAGGGCCTGGAGGATAATCCCTGGGGCCATGAGGGCCGAGGGGGCGGAAGGGAGGGTGCCCACGTGCGTAGCCTCTTGTATCGGGAGGAGGTGGGAGTGGGCCAGGAGGCAAATCTCTCATTCCTAAACGTGGAGCAGGTAAGAAATCTCTTCCAGCCGGAGGTGGCAAGAGAGGACCACAACCTAGAAGGAAAGGAAGTCATGGAGTTAAATGAAATCTTGCTTTAACTTAAACAGAGAAGCTCCTCAGTTTGTCATTTTCTGGAGCAGCCTTGGATGGATCACTGTCACATGCAGGACTTCAAAGCCCATGAATTATATTCTAGGGACTTTTGGCTGCTGATTTGCATTTTAGAGTAAACAAGGAAAAATACCTTGGCATGAAGGAGGCTTGAAAAAACCCACCCAATCCAAGCTTCCTGAGCCAGCTATGAAGCCCATGGAGCCTGAGGAAGCCACGTGCTAAGGAAAAGCAGATCTGGGTTCTGCAGTCAGACTCCAAGAAGTGAAGTGTCAGCACAGGGCACTGCAGCCGTACCTTGGGGCCCAGGGAGAGGCCGAGTCCCGAAGTGCCCCCGCAGAGGAGGTGGTGGCGGTCCGTAGCGAAAGGCTGGCTGCGGTGGAGGCCCCATCACTGGGGAGCTCATCAGAGGTGTCCCAGGGAAAGGAGAGGGGCCTTTGGCACCAGCGTTACCCTGGGCAAGATGAGGTTACACTTCATTGAGTTACTGCAGCAGACAAGCACTGACACTGCTGAACAACCCGACCAATCACCCAGAGGCAAACAGGTACAAGGGCAGGGGAAAGAAAGAAAAATAACCCCAACATACTCCAAGCCACATTAACCAGGCAGAAAACAGGGACAGCTACTGCAACTCATCATCCCTTCTCCCAGAACACTGCTGGCACTACCCAGGAGTGAGCGGTTAGTGAGACAAGTTCGTTCAGATGATGCTGTACTAAAGAAAAGTTCGATCCGTGTTGAGGTGTCCTTTGGTAAAGGACCTGGAACTTGGAACTACACATGGAATTGTGCTTAAACACCACAAGTAAGTCAGCTACTTAGGATTGTTGTTGTAGTCACTCCGAAGTATTTGCCCACAGTCCTTAACAAGAAGCATCTCATTTCCTCAATCCCACAACAGCCAGAGCACAACTGCTCATCATTAGAGAAGCCCTTTGAGACAGAGGGATGAGCCCCTGGTTTGTTCCACAGAGCACTTGTTATTCAGCAGTTCAGAACACCATGCCTGTTACTCCTCTCCATCAAAGCAGCATCACCATGTCCAGCCTCTGAATACTCACTGCAGCTGGTTCCATGGAGGAAGGTGAATCTGTAGTTACACTGGGGGCTTCAGACTCTTTGGGAGAGGGTTGCTTTTGGGGTTTTTTTGGACAGCAAATAGGGATAGTGACAGGATATAGACAAGACAGAACATGATACAGTTAAAGAAGCAGCAGGAAGTACAGTGAATCATGTGTTAGAAAGGCTTCCTGAAGGTTGGGATGTTCTCAACTTACCACTCCATCCATTGCTGTGGAAGGGGAGGAGGTTCTTGGCTCACTGCTGATCAGGGATACCACAGCAGGCCCGACATCTAAAAAGAGAGCCACAAGTAAGTGTCCTACCATGTGTAGGGTAAGGAAGGTGGGTTTAAAATTGCCTTTTTGAAGGGAGAGAGTAATGAGTAAGTTGCAGACTACACAACTTACCAGGAACAGACATCCTTCCAGGTAGCTCTGGTGGCCGTCGTGGGGCAGGGGGGCCATCCACCATTGTATCTTAAGGGAAACAAGAACCCCAGAGACCCTAAATAACATGGGCCTGAGCTACTTCTATTAAAAAAAACCCACCACCAACCACTCATTTGTGTATTAATAAAGCAGTTATGAATATCAACACTATTCCTAGAACCAAGATCTGACCTTAGTGTTCCTGGGTTTGCAGCACAAGAGTTGTCAAAACAGGAGAGCTTCACTACTTACCAAATTCACCCCTTGCACCTTCCCTTCGAGGAGCAGAGAGGGGCCGGGCAGGGACATCAATCATCTGTGTGGGGGATGGATTTCCTCCACTCACAGGTGATGGGCCAGAAGAGCCATCTCTGCTTAAGGGCCCTGTGCCAAAGAATTAAAACCACTTGAATTACTTTTCTACAATTTATCACAGCCCTTTATTTTTATGATGTACCAACTCCAAGACCAAAGTTTTGGGAGAACCAGCAGCATTTACCTCGTCGTGGTGGGATTTGGCGGTCAGGTCTGCCTGGAGTTGGCTTTACAATGACTGGTCTTTGAAGCATGATGATTTTTTGGTTTACTTCTATTAATCTGATTTTGAAAAATAAAGGTCTCTTACTATTATTGAAGCAACACATGTGAGTTGTATCCATTATAATGTAACAAGGCAAACTACATTGTAAAATGTTACAGCTTTCACTAAGAAATGTTATTTTAACAGTTTAACAGTAGTTAAAATTAGTAACTTAAAAATGCACTGTACATTCTGAGCTTCTTCTCCCCCAAGCAACTCCCAGCACGTTCAAAGAGCAATAGAGAGGGTCTGTTCTGTACTTACTTCTGTCTCAGGTTGGCTGCTTCTCTTTTCTCTTCAGCCAGAGCTCTCTCGGCCGAGCGGGCAATGAGCTGGGAGGGAAAATTTTGTCAACTGCATTAATGGCACCAATGTGAAATCAAATACAAACTGTTGGCATCAGAAAAGGAAGAACATTCTTACCCAGTTGTCATGTGCCTTTTTCTCATGAACAGCAATCTGAGAAGAAAAAAAGTTATTCAATTTTTATCCAGCTACCCATATTCCCAATAACTCACCACAGAGCACTGGAATGATGCAGTAGAAGATGACACAATAACCAGCAAGCAACAAGTTTACCTGGTTTTTGAAAGATCTCTCTGTTTTTTGCAATTCTTCTTCCATATCTTGGATCCTTTGCCTGTACAAAAGGAAAAAGAGGGGAAGGAGAGACATTTGAATGAATTTTCCTCAGCAGGTGAAATAAAAGGAAAATCATAATCTTCAGAAATTCAAGTTACTTGTAAACTTTCACTTCCTCGATGGCCAGCACGGCTTTTTCATCTGCAGCGCACAATTTCTGCTCCTTCTCCTGACGCTCATACTCTTCCTGGGTGAGTTTTCTGCATACAGAAAAAAAAAATGCACCATATAATCCAGCATTCTACATCTATTACAACTCAAAATCTAGGTATTCCCCTGCCAATGATGGCAATATCAAAATCTACAACAAAGTGTGAGATCATAGAGAGAAAAAAGATTTTTTAGAAAGAGAGACAGAAATCCTGTCTCTTGAAACCGACAGACAAAAACCTTTGTGTATAAAATCTTAAAATTATGGACAGGGAGTTGACTAGAAAGTTCTGTCAGCTTCTAGATCTGTCAGAATCTATCAACTGCAGACAGTTCATCCCTTCAGATCCTGTAGTTTTCCTAGCAATCCCACAGATGGCAATCAAGATTTATGAAGGTAAAAACAAGGAAATCTGCTGGACTGACACTAACCACAGGAAATGAAGAAATGAATGTGTGGTAAGAAGGGACAAATTAAGGGCCCAAGTGACAAACACAGTCAATAATTATTAACCATGTGGGAAGCTTTTTCCAAGTCTTCTGCATACCAATTTACTATACGATCAATTTCCACAGTCTTTTCATAACCTCATAACTTCATGGTTCGTTATTTTTTTAATTGTTGACATTTTTCTGGAAGTATTTAAGAGGTCCATAGTGTGTTCCTAACTTACAAGAGCTATCCCACAAAACTGGAACCATTAAACCAGTAGCAAGTTAACTATTGCTAATAGCCAGTTCAACATAATCCATTTCCTTGGCTAAAAGTCAAAGCAGTCTTCCAGAAAAAAAAAAATCAGTAAGTTCTTCATTCTAATCAGTAAGTACTAACAAGCAGTGTAATCTCCTGTATGTTTTGGAAGGAACAGAAATTCTTCACTGAGGTCAAGAGGAAGTTTTCCCTGAAGGGTGGGCTACCCTCCACCTCTCCATTCTAAGTTTATTACACAGGGATCCATGGAAGTTACAAGGTCAGACAATTTCACTACAGCCTCAGTTCCAACCTTGTGCTTGTTCCAACCCTGTGCTTCTCCCAGCCAGCAATCTCAAACCTTAGGAATTTCAATTGCTTCTCCATCACAATTTCAGCTTTCCTACAGTATTTAGCTGAGAATGTCCCTGAATCCCATTCTCCAGTTTTCTCCCCGAAACTGATATGGTATTACAGACATTTCAGTAAGTAAATAAATTAATGAGGAATGAACAGAGACACACAGCAGATCCTCACCACTGACAATTCATTCCTCTCAGCCTTCATTTAGCCCTTTGAGAATGCAAGAAGCTCACAAGGCTGAAATACTGAAGTTTCTACATTATGAAAATTAGGCTCACTGAACTGAAGTCAGAGTAACAGAAACAAATCTTAATGGCCCCTATGTTCTCCTTCACACTTCTGGATGATGTAACTGAGCAACCACAGAATTTGCAGACTAAGCCACCCACCTGCCCTCTCCAGAAGTTTAAAAGTAGAAAGCAATACTGTGTGTGCACACCGACAGTCTTTTTAGAATCTCTGGAATGGTGGCAAAAGTAAAGAAAGGGTACCAGCTTCAGCTGTACTGAAACTGTACCCATCATTTATTCCAACCACAACTTCCAAGTTCTTTGGCCCTTCTGAGCAAAGAGCATTTGGACAGTGCCCACAATACAACAGAGTACGGAAAGGCTTACTTCTGGAGTGCCATCTCCTTCTGCTGGTACAGTTCACCAAGTATCTCCACTTTCTGCTGAAGAGTTTTGCATTCATTCTCCAGTTGAGTTTTGGCCGACTGCAGCGAAGAGGAGTTGTGTTCCAACGTTTTTATCTTCTCTGTTGGAGAAGCAGTTGCAGTAAGAACCATTATGATCACTTACACACTCAGTTTCTTTTTAAGCCACCAACAGCACTTCATCCTAAGCAGTTATTTTGCTAAACCTACCTTCCAGCTCATGTCTTGCTGTTACCTCATCATTCAGTTTGGACTGCAGAAGATTTCTGTCTTCTTCAACTATGGATAACATCGTTTTGACCTGAAAAAAGGAGCAGAGAGTTTATGATCATAGGCATAGCAGTAACGTGACTGCATTTATTAAATACTTGTGCAACATACCCTGGAGACATCCATCATCTGCTTAATCTGAGTCTTCATCTTCTCACTCTCAATATCTAAAAGAGAAAAATATCTTTGTTTTCCCTGTTTTTTAACCGTGAACAAGCCCATGGACAACTGTTAAAAGTAACACTCCCTACACTTTAATTAGGATAGGTCTCCTTCCTTACATGGTAAAAAAAAAAAAAAAAAGAAAAAAAATCCAGAAGTGGGGATTCCAGCGCACATACACTATAAGCAGAAAAAAGGAAAAAAAAAAAAAAGGAATAAAAAAGGATTTCAAAACCAGATGTAGCAAATACATGTGCAACATCACAAATGACAAACTGCCTGAATAGTTTTGAAAACATCTATTTTGGTCTTTCAGATTTAAAAAACTGTAGTTACCTAAATTAGTTATTTATCTGGAGGCAAGCAGAAAGCTCATTAAAAATTCATATCAAAAATAAATGTAGCAGAACAACAAAGCTGAGACTCTCAGCTTTTGGAATGCTCTTAATTACTAACCTTTATACACAGTCTTTACAACCGTGTCATTATACTCATGGCTTACCTTAAAGGTAATCTAAAAGCAATTACTGACCTTGTTGCCAGTTCCTCCCTTCAGTCAGGGATATTTTGTGTTTGAGGATTCAAGCTGGCAGCTCTATATGCATGGATTCCCCTTGTTCCCTCTCTAATATGCCACGAGCATACCACATGATCCTCAGGTGGGATCACTGTACCTGGCAACTCTCCATTGGCCAGATCATCTCCTGGGCTCCACTCACACCCTCTGTCATCCTTCTGGGCCTCTGAATCCATGTCCAGCTGCTTCAGCTGCATAATGCAGTTGGTTAAAACCTAGTAAAGAAATCAAAGGTTCAATTGTTCCGCATTTTGTGAAGTATAACAGAGTATTTTACGATGCATAATATTGAAAGCGAGCTGGTTATAGAGAACCTACTTCAATTTCATTTTCTTTGTAGGCAAGTGTCTCTTCTATGTCTTTCTGAGATTTCTGATACAGTTGAATCTGCTCGCGGAGCTCAGAATGCCTCTCACTCCAACCTTCAGCTTCTTTTAGCAGCTGTATGAAGCACCAAGGCAAGATGATTACTTGCTTTATTTTTAGTGCATGGTATATGTAATTAAAGTCTATTTTACTGCCAGCTTTGGTGATAAGTGATCACCATGGGTCACAGATAAAGGGTGAACTTCAGTTATCAGGCTCGTTGCTGTTCCACTGGAAGAACTGGATGCTTGGAATCTTTCAGCAGTTTATTATTAGGTGACTTTAAAAATTTGACATTTTCTCAGCTAACATCCCAACATCAAACTGCTCACACGCCTCAAAATATGAGGAATTAATTGCAGTCCAGAGGTAATCAAAACACATTCCTTAAAAGCCACATACTTCATATACGAAGAATGAAAAGAGATATTTACAATTATTTGGAAAAGAACTATCCTAAAGTTTAAGGGCTAAAAGTCTTCCCCATTATCTTTGCTTCAGAATTGCTTTCTGGCAATTCTGCACCATTACCTCCTTGAGCCCTGATCCCAAGTGGCAATCTCGCCATCATGCCATGACTACCACCTCAGCACAGACCTTCTGTGACTTTGCTGACAAAAACTGCATCAGGGGGAACTGGCAAAGCCTTCATACCAGAGATGTGGCTCAGCTGCACAAACAGCCTGTGCAAGCAGGCACAAAGCATTTAAATTTTATCATGGTAATAGAAAACATGGAATTCTGCCATGTTAAGAAAAGAGAGACATGCTGAAGCTACACTCAAAAAGACTAGGAATAAAGGCCAGATATTTTGTTTGAAAGACAAGGTTGCCTGGCCTGGGCATAACTTACCTGCTCCTTGCTCTTTTTCAGTCTAGCATTCTCTTCCTGCACATGATGAAGCTCAGATTTCACCTTTTCTTCACTCAGTTTAGCTTCATTAAGGGCTATCTGCACCTACACACAAAATAAAAAGGAATAAGAAGACAAACTACAATGGAGCAACAGCTACAAAAAACCTGGTTAAATGGAAAAGAAAAAGGTATATATGCACAAACAATCTGCAACCTGCCAAGCCAGCATCTTCTATTCCATAGATACAAATTTTCCCGGTAAAAAAACTTGTGACTGTTGAGGGGGTGTAAATAATGCTTTACCTCTGAAAGCTCTGCAGAATGCATAGTGATAGCTTCCTGAAGTTTCTCCAAGGATTTCTGGGTTTCAGAGAGCTATATAAGAAAAAGACGAGCAGTGACTTAGTGTTATCCTGGCACACACCTCAGCCTGAGTAATTATTTAACCCGTGTCATCTGGAAGCGTAAAGCAAAGGCAAAACACCAACAAACTTCCATTTAAAGCATCCATTTGCTGGCAGCAACATAGCACTGCCTTTTCAATAAGGTAAGAAATAGAAACATTCAGCACATTCAAATCAACTTTTACCCCTGGCTCTGCCTGTCTGTGGCCAGGAAGTTCCCTGTACACCTGTGCAGCCCACAACAAGAGGAACGTGTGCTGCTATCACGAGCAGCAACCTTTGACCAAAACCAGGCCAAAGAGCTTGTTGATACAGAAAAATCAGGGTTTAAAAAGAAGAAGAAAGAGAAAACAAATACCTCTAGACAACAAGAAAGACGGGCAGCTTAGAGAACTTTTAGAACTAAAAGAACTAGAGAGCATTTAGAACTAAATGCTGCTCTGAGTACGAGAAAATGTTTCTTACCAACCTGAAACCTTCAGCTTATATTTTCAAGAAACTTCCTGTCTCCAGCTAGGAAGTACTGGCCTAGCCCATGACTTGAATACATCTGTTTGTGTGTGAAAGCACATAACCACACAAGTCCATCAAGATCTTACAAAAAAACCCAAACCCTACAAAACCCCACAAAAAACCCAAACAAAATAAATCAACAGACTAATCCTTCAATCTTGGGATAAACCTAAAATTTCATTTAATCTCTCTTTTTGAGGTGGCTCACCTTGTTTGTTCTACCTCTATCTAACCCATCAGGTCATGACCAGCTTTTAGAGCACATCGAGCTAAGGACAATGTAAGACACAAGTGTAATTGTTCTAACCTTGTTCTGCTTCTTCTCATTCTTTTTTCTCTCTGTTTCAAGCATGGTGTGCAGATTTTTCACTTTGTTATCTAGCTGCTGATTTGCTTCTTCCAGTTCTTTCACAGTGTCCTTAAAAAAAAAAAAAAATGTGTAGAAGACCAACCTAAAGAAACTATTTTTATTTGTATTTCTGCTTTCAGTACAGAGACAGTTAACTTTCTCTTACCTTAAGCCCTGCAGTTTCATCTGAGAGAATGTCTTTTTGTTCTTGGGCCACTTTCACAGATTCCTTTGCCTCCTTTATCTAAGCACAGAAACAACCACACAGAACTGAGGAAATTGTCAACATAATATTCAGTATTAATAGAAAATAAAAATATATTAGGTGTTGCATTGACTGTGTCATTAACAGAAAATTAGAAAGCAAAGAACAACTCAAAACAATACCTTTTGATCATATTCTGACAACTTTTCTAAGATTTCTGTTTTTTCTTGCAAAAGGTTTTTAATCTTTTCAGCAAGTTGTTTTTCCGTCACTAGGAAGAAAAAGAAAGCTTACAGTAACTGTACTTCATATACTGGGGGAAAAAATCAGATATCATTACTACTACTTCAAGGAATATTTTCAGGTAATAACTAAAGCATAAATCAGGATAGTGTTAATTCCTTGGCAGTCAGCCCTTCCTGCATCTCCAGCTTTCACTTAGTTAGGATTGAAAACAAGACAGTAAAGCTGACACAAAGCACAAAGCTCCTACATCCACTTCACAGTGGTCCTCTCAGAACCCAGGCCAGAGTGAGGTGCTGGCTACACACAGCTAGGATGTGTTCGGGGAAGAGTCGACAGCGAGGATCTCAGAGCAGTCTCAGAACACTGCTCAGACACTTAGGGAGATGCCACACCTTCCCTAACAATCTTCCCTTTCTGCTCTATTGAAGCTGAATATTTCATCGGCAAAGGTAAGAGGGTGAAAGCTCTAAAAGACCTGCTGGGAACAGAACAGAGTCAGCTGGGAGACAGCACTAGTAGGTCTTAAGGAACTGCTCTGCTTAGACCTCAAAAGGGCTGTCACCCAGCAGCAGCCTTTAGGCATGCATTTGCTTCTCATCCTAAACAAACCACCCACCAACCCTTAGGATTCAATGAAAATCATTAACATACTTCAATTATTTTAATGTGAATTATTTAAAAGCTACCCAACTGTTGTTCTTTCTCAAGTCCTAAGCCACCTTGGTCTGGATCTGACTGCCCCAAGAGCCATTTGCCTCACAGCAAATCCTGCAGCACAACAAGGAGCACTGGTTGTTCCACCTGCATCCCACAGAGCGCAACGGCAGCTACTCCTCCTTTCCCTCCCACATGAGGCCTCCTGGGACAGTGCATCCCTGGCCTTTCCCACTCTGGGCAGTGGAGAGACAGCAAGTGGCTGCCAAGGTTCAAGATAGCTCTCAGCAATTTAAGGGAAGCAGCAATCCCTGCATTAGCTTGGCCTCCCAATTTTACTACTGTCATTAAGACAGGATAATAGATTTTTATCCTAGGGACTCCAAATGTAATCTATGTTTTAAAGCATTTTTGTCACTGTTAATATTCCTCTATTTTGGATGAAGATTTTAATAATGACATGGCCTGTATCACACTTGAAGAATATCTATTTGTTCTTATCTTTAGTAGTTTCTATACAGCATCAAAGAGAAGTATTTGGGTGGTAGAATTAAATCCATGTTACTCAGTTTTTTTAGGGTGGGCTGCTAATAATTTCTGCACCACCAATACCAGTATTTTTCCTGCACTACAGAAATCACCTTAGAGATCTAAGATGGACTTTTTTCAGCTCATTAATTCTGCATTAACTGTACAGAAGGAAACTGCAGTATAGCCACAATGAAACTAGAGAGGAATGACTGGTACATAAAATGGTTTGTGAGGGAGGAAGAGGCAAAGAGTGCCTATGAAAACAATTCTTCCATATTTTCATTTTTTATTCAGTTATGAGTTCCAGCAATTGCCCTACTTTGAATTTTTTTTCCATTCAGTACGCTTTAATTTTATAAACCTGAAGCTGGAGGAAAACTCTTGTAAAAAGTGATGTGCTGGCCACAGGAACATCTGCATATTTAGATCTACATTTAGAGTGTCTCTTTGCAACTGCACAGCAGTCAGTTTCAGGCTCCCCTCAATCCAAAAAACAAGAGAAACCAGCTCCTGCTTTCTGAGAGAAAGAGCAAGCAAAAGCAGACACACTGCTGGACAGAAAACCAAAACAAACTCTGCCCCATGAACCACTGGTTCACATTTATGTTGAATGACGTGGAGCTTTTCCTCGCCCTTTATTTTACAGGTGCGAGCTGCATTGTTTCTCCTGATCAAAGCATTATCAAAGGCAAAATTTAAACCCTCAGATTCAACTAAGTATCATCTCCTGGCCAAGCTTACACTGTAACCTTGGACTGAGCATTCTCCTTGAAAGGGAGTGAAGATGAACACTTGAAACAGTATAAATCTTCAAAATTTTTACATGCCTAAGCATCAACTACACTGAAAAGTAGAGAGAAACTTACCTTGATATATTCTACTCTTTACCTACAGTCCTTAACAAACAAACAAAAAGACAAAAAGATTAGCCATAAAAAGTGGTAAGTGAAAAATGTAATTAATATTCCCTATGGGAAAACGTGCCCACTTACATGCAGGTTAAAGCAGCATATGGAAAACGCATCTATCACTGCCAATGAGTGTTGAGTAACACTACAAACGAGCTTAAGCTGTTTTCTAATAAAAGCTCCCAGGCTAAAGCCCTGTCCGAGAGCCTTAGTAAATGTCTGTTTACTCACTCGCTAAGGGGATACCAGTAACTGCCCACAGCCAATTTGCCCAGAAAATGAAGTCATTTTGTATCAGACCACAGCCACAAACTTGCAAACACAAAAAAACCCTTGCATCCCAGTACTGTGCCCTTTTAAGCAGTATGTTCACATGACAGGTGCTCATTTCGAAATTAACACTGAGTAACACAGTAAAAGAAGAATTTCAGAAGCTTTTTTAGGCTGTTCTATTAACACTGTTTTGCATTTGAAACTGACCCAGCGTATTCAATACCAAAACCAGGAAAGGAAAAACAGTATCAATATTGTTATAGATAACATAGTTTTAATTTATTTTTGTCAGGCAAATATAAAGTATTCCACCAATTTCCAGAACATATCGTGACTAAACTGGACAGCTGTAAAAGCAATTTGTCTATTTGATTCTCATGTCTCAGCTCCCAAGGAGAAGCACTGCTATAGCTGAGAGCTGGTGATAGACTTTTTGTTGCACAGAAAATTATCCATGTAGGAATGAGGACAAACGGAAGAGGCTCTCCAATGAGAATTAATATCATGTTTTTAGGTTTCTAAGTGCAGTACCTGCAAGCAGTTGGACAGCATGAAGTGGGGAGGATTAACTGCTTGTTTTGGATATAGCCAGCAACAGGCTCAAGCACATGGAAGGCTTCTCATTTCAAAGATATGCTGACCCTTTCCTCAGCCTTCTTTATTTACACCATACTCCTCTATTTTGCTTTCGAAATTGCCTCTTACTATTGAAGCAATTGAAGCAAATTGAAGCAATCTTCAATTAGCGGCTTACAGAAAATGCCTCCTAGCACTGCAAGTTACTTTAGCTATTCAGCCCAGCATTTAGCTCCCACTAATGCTCTAAACAGAAAAAGTAAAAACACAAAAGACTACATATTGCTATGACACCACTAACTGAAACAGTTTAACCATACAAAGGACCACTCATTTAGTGAAACATCAGTAGGCTTGCAAGCACCAAGTATACTCACTGAAAGGCAGGTTCTCCAGAAAAACACAGCAAGCGTGACAATTCCCACTAAGGCAGTTATAATAACAGGCTCCCATGGAAGTCCATGGAAATCAGGCCCAGGACGCATTTCGTCAGGCAGTGTGGCGACCAACTGCAAACCGACAGCAGTGACAGCTATGAGTATGTTTTCATTAAATAGAGAGGTAAAACAAGCATTCTGACAGGTGCCTTTATTCCTCTCATAAAGCCAGAGAACCATCTAGAGGTTTCTTGCAGTTTTTCTGCAAACTGAAAACCGAAAATGAAGAAAACCACAGAGCAGCCCGGTGCTCTCATTTCAATGCAAAACTCCCGAGTATCAGGAGGACACCTGACAGTGGCAGTCTGCTGGCAAAGAACAGCCACACCAAAATGAGCTGATGCGCACAATTTGCATTACATAGCACTGGTAGTTATTTGACCTGTCTCCAAATAAAGCTATAGGGATGGAAAACTATATGGGGAAAAAACCCGAACAGTTTTACATCTGATGTCTGTACCAATCCAGTGAAAATGGCTCAGATCTTCTCCCAGCTGTTGCCCCGGTCAGAGGGTCATATGCCATGAGTCTCCTCCTCTACCTGGAGGCCAGAGAGCACCTGGGGAAGGTGCGAATGCCTGGTACAGCTTAAGGGGCTGATAGTGACGTGACATGGCGCTCAGGGAACAAACTGTGCGAGCCACACGGGAGCCGCTGCCTTCTCCCTTCCTTTCCTCCTATCTACGCTCTCTCTCCCTACCTTCTCCACAGCCGGCAGAGGCGGGGACGGAAAGGAGGGCGCACACCTGCCCCTGCAGAGCCCGGCCGAGGGGCGAGCTCTCCCCGCCATCCGCGGAGGCCGGACAGAGATCCCTGACGCCAGCGGCCGCCTCCGCTCCCGCGGGATTGCCCCACATTACGGGGCGGGCGCTCGGAACGCCAGCCCCCCTCACGGCGGGGTACGCCGGGGTGACCCCCTCAGGGACCCGCCTCGCTCGCGGGAGGTGTGTCACC
>VZTI01004081.1:751408-765319 GCA_013397865.1 Struthidea cinerea | reverse complement strand
GCAGCAGCCTCCGCCGCGCCGAGGGCTCCTCCGCCGGCCACCCGCTGCCGCCCGCGGGATCCATGGCGGCCCGGGAGCGCCAGGCACACGTCAGCCCTCCCTCCTGCCNNNGTCACACGGCGCGCGCCGCCACCACTCACCCGCCGCAGCAGCTCCCGCGCCTCGGCCAGGGCCCCCCGCCAGGCGGCGCCCGCGCCGGCACCTGAGGGGAGAGAGCGGGGAGGGGGGGGCGGCGTCACCTCACGGAGCGCCCGCGAGCCGGGAGCCGCCTCGGGAGCCGCCTCAGGCACCGCGCCCGACGGCGGGCCTGCGGCGACAGCGGCTGGGNGTCACCTCACGGAGCGCCCGCGACCCGGGAGCCGCCTCAGGCACCGCGCCCGACGGCGGGCCTGCGGCGACAGCGGCTGGGGACGGCCCCCGGTGCTCCGGGGCACTGGGGAAAGAGGCAGAGAGCCCTCGGGAAGCGCGCTGATATTCCACGGGCGGCGTTAGGAGGGGTGCCGCAGGAAGGGACGCGGCTGTGCGGTGGCACTGTGCCGAGCCTGTCTCAGACAGAGCACACCCAGCTCCTCTAGCCGAGAGTCAGAGCAGCACACACTCTGCAATTCCTAACCGAGAATCCTTCCGATTAGTTCCCAGCACTGTTCACAGAACCACTGAAAAATATTTTAAGTTGGGAGGGACCCACAACTTGACCCACTGTCAAGTCCAACTCCTGGACCTGCACAGGACATCCCCAAGAATGACACCACGTCAAACACTCCTGAACTCTGTTAGTACTCCGTAAGCACGGCAAAAGCTTTAAACCATATCCAGCTCTACCCCGGCCTGAATCCCGCCCGCTCCTCTTGCTGCTTCTGCTGCCACACGTCCAGGCCAGCAGATTCCATAGCCACCTGCCCAGCCTGTTGTCACACCGTGGATCAGCAGCTGTGACCAGCCATTGTACAATCATCTGCCCTGTTATTTGCAACACTTCTACCAGCCCTCCTAAGAATTCCTGGCAAGCAGCATTTAACCACCTTTAAGGAAGGAAGATGATCTGAAACACAGCCGAGCATCCAACTGCTTAACCAGTAAGTTATCCACTTGCCATTTAAAACACATGAATTATCTTGATCAACCTAGAGTCTCCCTCAGTTCTTAGGAGCTGCTCAAAAGCGCTTGGCCATGGGGATGGTACCACACCTCAGCAGCCTACAAAAGCTAAGGAAAATGTGCCTGAATTTTTCTTAAATGCTCAGTGGAGACAGAATTATTAAGCATAATCAGAAGTGAAGGCAGAACAGCAAAGCTGAGAATAGCACTGAGAACAGAGTCAAAGATTGTTTCATGCCAAAACACAGCTGGGAAAGATGACAGTAATAGGATCCCTCCTTGGCATAAGGATGAGTTGGCACTCTAGCTCCAGAGGGATTAGGCCTCAGCCAGAAAGAGCCAAACATTTCTCCTACTTCAACACACACAGAAATTATTGAACTGCCTGAGGGGGAAGCTACACACCACCTTTCCTGGAAAGTAATATGGCCCAGAGGCATGGGCTAAGAAGAGCGAGAAGAGAGAGCACACAATTCTGTGGGCAGTACTGTCTATAGAGGTGACCTTTAGGCTGTCAGTCCCTGCAAGGAGGCAGAAACCTGGGCTGATGGTATGCTTCCAGGGATTTCTGCTCTTTCTCCAATACTGAGACACAGTCCACAAGCCCGAGCACAGAGCTCTGACACTCAGCGGAGCACTTTTCTTTTTCCTACATTGCAAAACCATAGTAGAAAAACTGCTGTGCTAAGTTAGCAATACTGTACTGCCACTAGAGGGACTGTCACTAATCAGGGAAAGCCATGAGGATTACAGCCACACAAAATGAAAGTATGAGTGAAAACTCCTGCTATTTGCCTAAAAATACATTAAACCATGCACCTATTCAAGAGCAAAAGAACAAAATAAGCCAATTCCAAATGGTTACCTTCAGCAATGTGCTCGCTGGCACTCTCTCCTGAATCAACTGACCCAAAGGAAGTATGTTCCAGGAGTGATCCTCTTTCACTATCATATCCTTCTTCAGCTTCTCCATCTGAGAAGTTGGCCTCTTCATGTTCAGGTGGAACATTAACAGCCCTCTCCTCCTCCTCAAAAGGCTGGTCTGGCCTCTTATCTTCAATGCGCTGCTGAAATTCCTGATTGCCCTCATCAATGGCATTGGGGTTTCTGGTGGAAACACGGTCATATTCAGCCTCTTTTGCACCATCTGTGATGGACAAGGAGATAGGAATTAAGCACTGAGCTAATATATATTTCTTACTCACAGCTACCTTCAGTGAAATGCTGCATTTAACAAAGCTTTCTTGACACTTTTTAAATATTTCAGCTTGTGTATTGCTTCCAATATATTCTCAATCAACTTTCAGTAACATCTAATTAAATGTCTGTATGAAATTCATGCAAGACATCAACCACTGATATATTAAGGTGAAATATTAGCATAATTTGTGACCTTATCAGAAATCACATACTTAACATGTACTACTGTAAGAGGAGCCTGGCTAAAAGTGTATCTTAACATCTTGCACACCAACTAGAAAAAACAGCAAGTTTGCAAAAGACTCTACCTCTGGTTCTTGCCCAGTCAAAAGATCTGTTTGTTCAGTATTTCTCTTTTATGAATGTGGGCAAAAATATGATTATAAAGACACCTGAGATTTTAGGTGCCTAGATTTAGTACCTCAACTTTGCATGAATCACCAGATCTCTCATAATCAGGTGATAATTAGTTCAGAAAAAAAGACTGCTCTTATCCCTCCACAAAATTCAGCACATTAGTATACATTAGTATATGTGAATCCCTGTTTCTTAAGGAGGTACAGACATGTCCTGAGTGGCTCCTTCCAGCCATATCCATGCATGGATCTCACCTACCTTACACAGAACTTGCTCCGTTAGAACAGACATGCTGAACTCAATATTTTCTCTTAGAATTTGTCCCTGAGCCACTCATCACAGTGCTGAAAACATGCATTCAAAAAGGCAAACCCCAGGTTATTTCACAAGGTGTCTTTCAATTCTACTCCGTCACCCTCTTCTTAAAGCTTCTCTGGGTCAGTGTTGCTTGGGACACGGTTTTACTTCCATTTCATCTATTTATTAACTGGTTTAACATCCTACCTTGAATGTGCAGCTGGTCATCTTCCTGTTCTGGAGGAGATGCAAGTGGGACACTCTCACCAGCAGATGAATATTTACTCCTTAATGAATATATTAATTCTTGAATATCATCCATCAGTGCGCTCTCCTCATCATACAAATCCATCTCCTTCACCACCTCCTCCTTATTTTCTGCCACCCTGGAATCCAGAACTTTTCCTACAGCATCCATAATGCTCGATTCTGAAAACTCCAGTATCTCGTCCAGAGCTGTTTCTATATCTTCGTTATTCTGGCTCGCCTTCCGAGCAAGCTCCATCTCCACCTTCATGTCGTGGAACATGGCTTCAATCTTAACCAGGTGTTGGAGCCCAAGGTACTTCTGTAGGCGCATCACGCGTTTTTCATCAAGGAAATCTCTCATTATTGTGAGCTGCTTCACAGACTCACTGAAGTCTGTTAGAGTGTCATTGGTGGCTTCTGAGCTGTCAGCAGGGCTGGAGATATGTGCAGGTTGCTGGTGGTCATTTCTTATTTGCTCTAAATTTTGCTCCTCTTTTGAGTCTTTCTGTGAAAAGCCCTCTGGGAGATGATCTTTCCTTTGGTCAAAGTCATTGCTGTCTTCTGTGTCAGGAGATTGAAAATTAAGTTCTTTCATAGCTGATGGTTCCTCAGGTTCAGAGGACTCCTCATCATCTTCCATGAGGTGTTGCATCTCATCCAATTTAGCATCTTTTCTCACTGGTATGTCAACTTCTTTGTTCCCAGTCTCGCTTGCATTTCGCATGGTGATTGTTTTGTCCTCGTTAGGAAATGAGTTTGTTTCCTCTCCTGTTGTGTAAGTAGGATTTGTGGGTCCTGAAACAGCTTCACTTAGTCCTTCTATTTCAGGATTTGTATTTTCACCGTTTAGTGTATTACCCTGGATACTTGCAGCCCTTGCTTGCAACAGCTTTGCACTTGCTGCATTCTCATCTTCCAGTAGCTCGTCATCTGCTTGTTTCAGGTCAGGGTCATCTTCAGCATCTGGCTCTTCAGATTGCAGTTCTGGTCTTTGTGTTGTTTCTTTAGCCAAATCTTTGCCAAGATTTCTGTCTGATCCTGCATCCTCAGGATGAGCAGTTCCTTGCCAAGTAAGATTCTCTGTATTAGTGTTCTGTGTGGTGCTTTTTGATTTTTCTTCAGGGGAACTTTTCTCAGTGCTTTCTTCAAACACCAGCATCTTGCCTTGATTTCTTGAAGGTTCTTCATTCACATCAGCCTCTGAATACTTAGTCTCATTTTCCCATGGCCTAGATTGCTCAACAGCTCTACTGTAGCTTGGGTCTCCTTCCCCTGCAAGGGTTTCTTTCATGTTTCTCTTTTTTATTTCCAGTTCTTCATTAGAAGAGGCAGGATTTTTACTTTCATGATCAGTTTCCCCTGTTTGTTTTAAATCTTCTTCATGTCTGAGAAGTTCTTTCTCCACAATGGGCATTTCACGCTCCACTGTCTGTCTCAAGAGGTCAGTATCTCCTAGGTCACCTTGAGATGCATTTTTTACCTCTTCCACTGGTTTGGCTGGAACATCAACTGGAGGCTTGTTCTCAGCTTTTTCCTTCTCCATTGTTTTCTCCCATGATCTTTTGTGCTGTAAATCATTTTCCAAGAACTCCTCCGAGGTATCATCCTCAAACTCTTTATCATTCTTCTCTACTGGAGCAAGCACAGCTCTTTCAGGACTTTTTTTGATATCATCATCAGATGGTTCTGAAACATCTTCCTTGTTTTTAAGAAATGATTTGGACTCCAGAGCATTGCCTGGACTAGGCAAAGCATGAGGATCAGGCACAGCTATACCCTTCAGTGCTGCAGAATGTGACTCTGTCCCATCAGTGAGCTGCTCTTCCAACTGTTCAGTTTTGTTTGCTTTTTCTTTTGAACCCAAATCACCTGTACCCATAGGTTCCTTTCCAAGGGATTCTTTGGAGAGATCCTCAGGTTGAGTTGTTGCTGGTGCTTCTCTTTTACTAATCAGCACCACCTCATCCTGTTCTTCTTTTGTTTGTTTAGATTCAGACATGTCCACACTTACACTGTCACCTGACTTCTTGCTCTTACTGAAGGCATCCTTAAGAATTAATGCATCTGAATCGAGTTCCTCCTCATTGTCTCTTTGGTTATTTAGCTTTGTAGCACCCTTTGCATCTTCATCAGGTTCATGATTTTGTGACTCAACGTTATAGCTTCCATCATCTTCTGAATCCACAGGGGATGTCATTTCATCCTCTGCTGTAAAAGACAGCAAAGGGATTTCTGCAGACTGATCTGCAAAGTCTGGCTCCTCCTCTTCAGCGTGAGGATTAATGCTCAAATCTTCATTTAAATCATCTTCCAGTGACGTAACAAGGCGAGTCACTTCATCATCTGATACAACAGCATCAGCAGTTGAGCCAAATTTTGTTTTTAAGTTCACAGAGAGCTCTCTGTTTAAAAGTGTATAGGCATTGACTTCTTCATTCTCTTGGTCAAGTTGGCTGGTTTCACCCTGAGGAATACTAGTGTTTTTGGTATTTTCACTTTCTAGCCCTTTTAATTTCCCATGTAGCATTCCTTTCAAGTGCTCATGTGCAATTTGATCTCCCTGAGAGTTGTCTTTGTGACTATTGACACTGGAGTCTCCCCCAGTATTTTCAGTTCCTTCTGTAAGAGAATTGTCTACTTTGTCTGTCAAGACAAGGTTTTCCTTTTCTTCTTCAGTGCTTTGCTCAAGATTGTCTGTCTCCAAAGCACCAAGGGACTTTCCTCTATCA
Organism: Struthidea cinerea; assembly: GCA_013397865.1. Lineage (NCBI taxonomy): Eukaryota > Metazoa > Chordata > Aves > Passeriformes > Corcoracidae > Struthidea > Struthidea cinerea. The sequence goes on along the minus strand of VZTI01004081.1, from coordinate 759,389 downwards.
GTCTGCTCAGCCTCCTTATCCTTCTCAATTCCTTCAGCTGGTTTTGTCCCTGGATCACTTGATTCAGTTTCCCCTTCATTTGCTGTCGTCTCTTGCAATGACTTCAGAAGTTCATCCACATTATAATTATCAAAGTCATCCCTTCCTCCATCAAAGCAAACAAAGTCTGTTTCCTGAAATGAAAAACAATATGCAGTCAAAAAATATTATTTTCTTTATAACAGTGATGAGACCAAAAACATTTGCCTACTTAAAGAGAGATGCAGCATCAAAGTAAATTATGTTAATCACACAGAATTAACCCCTTGAGTCCTTAATCAAAACTCTCTTTGAAATCAGTGGAGGTTTTGCCCAAGGACTCATAAAAAGACCTAATAAAAAGGTTTTGCAGGAACAAACTGTAAGGCAGCAATGGAGCTGGCAGTACTACGCTGCACTCATCACTGTATGCCCTGAATGAAGAACAAGTCTATTGCTGAATGCCAGTGAAGAGAAGAAAACAAATGTTGCTAAGCTTGTTTGTCACAATCTCTATTAACTGGTGTCCCCTTAAAGGACCAAGTCCTCCAAGCAGGAGCTCCCTGTCACGCAATTTCTGAAAAATAAATAGAAGCAGTGCAAGACACTGAACACAATTTCACAGAACCATAGAATGGCCTTGGGTTGAAAGGCGTTTAAAGATCATCTCATTCCAATCCACTGCCATGAGCAGGGACAACTTCCACTAGACCAGGTTTCTCAAAGCCCCATCCAACCTGCCTTTGAACAGTTCCAGGGATGGGGCATCCACAACTTCTCTGGGCAACCTCTTTCAGTGCCTCCAAAGAATTTCTTCATAATATGTAATCTAAACCTGCTCTCTTTCAGTTTGAAGCCATTCCCCCTTGTCCTGTCACTACATGCTCTTATAAAAAGTCCCTTTCCACCTTTCTTGTAGGCTCCCTTCAGGTACTGGAAAGCTGCAATTAGGTCTCTCTGGAGCCTTCTCTCTTCCAGGCTAAACAATCCCACATCTCTCAGCCTTTCCTCGTAGGAAAGGTGCTCCATCCTTGGAATCACCCTGGTGGCCTCCTCTGGACTCATTCCAAGAGGTTGATGTCCTTCCTGTGCTGAGGACCCCAGAGTCGGATACAGCACTGCAGGTGGGGTCTCACCAGAGCAGAGTCGAGGAGCCTGCTGGCCTCACTGCTTTGGATGCAGCCCAGGATTCACTCAGCTTTCTGGGCTGCAAGCACGCCTAAAGCTGCAGCCTCAAAGAGGCTTTACTGACACAACTCTGGAGTTGCTTCTATTAGTGCATGAAAGCCAGTCATGTGTGAAAGGGCTGCAGGACCAATTCTAGAATCAAAGGGCTGAGCGTACTCAGTTTTGTTTGTTTCTCACAGTACTTTAAACTTGGAAAGTTTGGGAAAATAAGCCATTTTGATTACACACCAGAAGGCCTATGCACAAACCAGCTAACAGGACTTTTACAGAGCTCAGTTCAAACAGATTTCATTAGAAGAAAACCATAACAATCAAGAAAAGAAAGGTCAATACCCACATTTTGGGCTGATGCTTTCACACCCATCCACATACAGAGAGGCACAAACATTCCACCCCACCCACGTACATGTGAACCTCTGCACGTATGTAGCTGCTTACTAACAAAAAGTTACTAAAAGTCACTAGTATTCCCATTTTCTTCCTTGGGAATTTTACTGAATGCTGAGGTAAGAAACAGTAAGAGCCCCAACTGAAAAAAAAAAAAAACCCAAGTAAGACTTACATCTGTTGGTAATTCTAGCTCCTCATTGGAATAATTATGATTTATTTCAAGTAAATCCTTTGGAAAATATCCAAAATCACTTCCAACCTGCCAAAAAAACAAACACAAACAAACAAAAAGCAGTAAAGAAGGTTTAGAAATCACATGACTATGTCAAAAATTGCAGACAGCAGTAGCAAGTATGTTGAACTGACTCTCAAGTATTCTAAATGAAGTTTAACACCTTGAATAAAAGAAGACCAGTGATGCCTTGTTTGTGCAAGAGTTTTCACTGAGGTTTTATACTTATATTTCACAACAGCCTTGTGAAGTTGGTTTAAGTTTTACTGTCCATGTTTTAAAGCCTGACTTATAACAAATTATTAGGAGAGTTGGGAACAAAGCCAGGTCTTCTGGCTCATGTGCTGTAACTGCTATTGTGCAGCCACCAGAGGCACCACACATGCCTCAAGGATTTTCTCAAGTAGCAAGCAGAAGAGGATCTTTGACTAATAAGATTTACATCCATGCACAATATTATAGCCCAAAATACACTCACTTTGTATCTCAGGGGAAAAAAAATTCTTAAAGCAGATTGTAGGGAAATGCAAAATTGTACCCAATGTACTAATCATTTTAAAACCTGTGTGGAAAATATAGCCCCCTCTGCAAATGCATTGTTGCTCTTCAGTGCCTGACACAAGCAAAAATCAGTCACAGAATGGTGATTTTCAATGTGCTAAGGCAAGGCAAACAGTGGAAGACAAGAATCTCTCTTATCACTCACCAGATAAGATCTACATAGAGTAATGCTCTCACTTGAGAGTTCTGACAACAGCTGTCAAGAAGCCAACATTAATAGCATGCAATCGCTACACTCATTAGATAATTCAGGGAATTAGAGCCTGATGGACACACCTAGAAAGGTACAGAGTTCCTAGACAACCAAAATGTCTGGGGGAAAAAAATAAAGTTGGTAATTTCCTCAATCATTTGTTACAGGAGAAAGATGACAATTGCCAATTTTCTTGAAGAGTTTTTGTTGGGAGACCATTCAGCTAGAGTTCAAATTAAAAAAGAAACTGGGTATGGGATATAAGGGATACACAGATATATTGTTACACTGATAGCACTGAAACAGGTTAACCTTGCCTGAAGGTTTCTGGATTTACAATGTTATTAAAAAAAAAAAGAAGAGGAAATCAGTATCTAGTAAATAATATGTATTAATAATTTTTGGAGGTGTTTGTTTTGATACGCAAGTGAGTAAGCACTGATACATTATAGGACTTCCTTTTTAAACTACTTCTCATTCAGATCTTACCTTCCATAGTTAATATCTCTGAAGTTAGTTACACATATATTAAAAACCCCAAACTGTTTCCTCCCCACCTTTTGTAAACACATATGCCCTCTTACTGAAAACAGATCATGTATGCAGGTTTATTATTGAGAATTACCAATGGGAATGGGAAATTCATTTAGACAAGTCAAATCAAAAGTTTGTCTTTGCTTGGTACACTAGAGTTTAATTGTATATTGGCTTGTTTCTCTCTCTAAACATCTACTCCAGTTTTTAATGATCTTTCTGAAAACAAAAGCTGGAGCTTCAAAGTAGTCTCCTTACAGACTAATCTCTGTAACTACCATTATAATCAGGCATCACAATTTCAAACTCCTTTATTGCAATCCAAGCTGCTGACCATACAAGTCCTCTGCAGTGACCCACTTTGCCACTTCTGTGGTTTATAAGCCATATGGCATCTGCCTGCCCAAAATTTCATCTGCTTCTCTCCTTACAAGTCCTCTCTTGTAAGGGGAAAAAAACGCCTCATTGTGCAAATAAAGGAAACATTCATTCTCTACAGACACGACAGAGGAAAGGCACTATCAATGCCAAGTGTATAAGGGAGAAAAAAGTGCATCCTTCATGTCCACTCTCCTCCCAGCTAAAAAGCTGTGCATGGATAAAACATGTGGCTGTGTGTACAGCATCTGCAACCCCTGGTGCCCATGTGTGACAGCGAGCTGCAGCAGATGCACTGACCAAGAAGCCAGACCCTCACACCATCTACCAGAAAACAGCTGGGGAAGAAGATGTTCAAATCTTTTTAATATTAACGCCTACATCCCTAAAGCACAGGCATCGCAGGCATCTGAAACTGCAGAACACTGGGCAAAGAAGAGCTGGTTTGTCTGCACCTGCTGAACATTGGCAGTGTTAAGAAAACACAATATTGCCCTGACCCTCTGGGTCCTACAGAAATACTATCTTCCTGTCTTACCTTAATTTTACCCACTCTGTCTTCTTTTTTACTAACCTAGGTACAAGGTTTGAAAACAAACAAAAATAAACCAAAAAACAACCACACAAAAGAGCCACAATCTGCAGTCAAGTCCATTTCTTGTAATGTGAGGCCAGAAATGGTTTTCTCAACCTCGAGTCGAACGTATTAAGTTCATCCATTTGCCATAAGATAAAAAAGCAATCTTAAAGTGTCTTTGACAAAATGTTTTGTGAGAAAGCAGCAGGTTTTACTTGGAATGATCTGAAGTACTTCTGGAGTTCGGGACCCTGCTAAAGCGAGGGCGGAGTGCAGGAAAAATGCACAGAAGTCTATATAACAACTTGATGGTATAAGCAACACAAGATTGATGCTGAAGAGGAGACTGGTTTTACAGCAGGACGCTGTGCATGGGACAATGAGAGCACCTGACGTGCTCTATCTTTAGGCTTTAGGGGAAAAAAAAATCAAGCATTTTCCTGCAACTGATGTATTCATGAAATTTGTAACATAAAATGACTATTAAATAATGGTCATAGAGTATTTTCCAAGCATTTGGCTTTGCTATTGAGGTTTAGAGAGCTCTGCTAAAAACTACAGGCCATATTACATACAGAATATATATTACAGCTGGGTTCCAGAATTTTTTCACATGCAAAATAGCCAGTGAACATAGCGTGTGCTCTGTAAGCAATTTAGTATTCAAGACTGACATCACAAAATAAAGGAGCTATTTTGTCAAAATACAACATGTTTGCTGGCACAGGGGAAAAAAAAAAATCAACAATGGCTTGAAAAGGGTGGAGTGAATTAGAAAAGCAAAGGCAAATAAAGCCCAGTCCCAACTGCTATAGATTTTTCAGCCTTGGTGAAAGGCTCCTTTTCTTATCTGATCATCTCCCTTCAGGTCAGAAATACTATTGTATTTCTCATGGCTCCTTCAAATTGATTTTGGAATTAGAATCTGTATTTACAACTTGTTTGAAATAATCCCCGGGTTGCATTAGTTGAAGCTTCTCATACACACATTCCCCTGACCTCTGCCCACACCTGACAATCAGAATCCCAGTCAGCCCTTGAATTCATAGTTTCTATTCTGCCCTAATAAACCCTTTCCCCAGAAAAAACTTTGGGGAATGGAAAAAAGCAGGAGGGTGGATGGACGGGATCATATCATGCACACAAAGCCGACATGAAGTCACGCGATGAGATCCCAAAAGGGCCGTGGCAGAAGGTAAAATGCCTTCCATTGGAATTCCTTTGATGGCAGACCTCACTGGGTAGCCTGGTTTTAATTAGCAAGCAGCAGCTTCCCCCTAGCTCCAAGACTTCTCGCAGCAGGCACGGCTGGCCTGCATAAATCGAGCTGCCCAGCCAAACCTGGCATGGGAAGTCAGGCTGCCCAGCCAAATCTGACACGGGAAGTCACGCTGCAGGAGAGAGACCCCAGCGCTATCTGTGAGTCAGGGACAGGGGCAGCTGTGCCAGCGCCCTACTCAAAACGCAAGGGCAGGCACCTCTGGCCCCGCTGCAGTGCTTCCATGCTGGTTGTTGCAGGTTATGATTAATGCAGCAGCAGTCAATCAAACTGGGGATAAAAGAAATAAAGGTTATAGCCACCAACCAAAAGGAATCAGTCTGGCAGCCCTGCCCTAAAAGGAGCACTGAAAATCATGTAACACAGTTGAAAAATGACAACAAATAAAATGGAGCTTTGCAATTCTTTCCGACCTGCCAACTGCAGCTTTTTACTTGCTAACCTCAAAGCAAACATCCTTTTAACTTGGAGACACACCTAACTGTTGCATGAGCTGCCTATCAGTGAATAATTAAACTGAATATTAACTCAGCAATTACCTTAACCTGCTGTCTGATCTTGCAGCCTACATTATACCTTGTTAGAAGATGCAAAATTGGCCCCATGCTGCTACTCTGCATCTCAAGAGCTGGCAGCCCTGGAAACCTGTACCAGCTAATTACCCAGATTATTTATGGTACAGTACATGTCAGAAGGGAATTACCAGCATGATAAAATTATTAACTCTTCTTTGACCATGTGCTGCAGTTTTTCTACTCATTTTTGTATCGTTCTAATTGGATTCAGCTCCTACTGAGAGCTTGGCTGTCCATGCCCAGCCTGAAATGGTTACAGAAAGTGATACATCCTGACTTTCACTAAACATCTGGTCCCACAGTCAACACCCAGGTGTGGTTTCAAGCACCCTAGACCACTGTCAAAATCGTCTATCCTTTGTAGACAACCAGAGTAAGAAAGGAGGTTGAAGTAAAAAATTTGGACACCAAGAAGGAGGTAGGGGAAACATGAGGAGGAAGCAACAGGGACTAGGTCTAAGCAACCTCCTGATTGCCAACATTTTCAAGAGAAGCTCACAAAAACTGCTCTTCCTCCGTGGTATCTCAGTTCTGCCTCTGCCACGCAAATAAGGTACTTATGAAAGTCGAGAGAAGCTTTCTACAAAGTAACTGCAAGTATGGGGATGTTCCTTTCCCATTAGCAGAAGCCTCTCAGATTGTCCAAGGATGCTGACTCAGACAAGGCCACTACTCTGCAAGCTGCTACACCGCAGCTGAGGGAGACAGACCTTTTAGAAATCAAATTTACCTTAATCCTTTCTAGTTTTACTACTTATTTTTCCTCCAACTCTGCATGCAGCTTAGATAAAAAGGGGAAGAAGGCAGATGAATATTAGTATGAGAAACGCAATTGAAACATGCGCATGGAGCGATCTTTAGCAGGATTACAGAGTGCAGGATGAGACCACATCATGGGAAAACACAAGCACAGGCTTAAGCCTCCCTAAGTGGGAAGGGAGGCTCAGCTTCAGGCAGGCCTGTGGCCACCACCACTGACAGTGCTGCAGTAAGAGGTTTCCAACACAAAGGCAGTTTTCTGACAGTTTTTAGAACACATAAGTGTTGCCCATTTTTCACAACACTTAGGTTTGATCAAACCTCGTCCCATTTCCCACCAGCCTCATGACAAAGCAGCATTCACTGTGTTATTTAGCCATGTTCAAAACTCCAAGCATTCTCTTCCAAGGCAAAAGGAATGAAAATAGATTACCAAGAAGAGCAAACAGAAGAAATGCTTTACAGTACTTACGCTTCCAGCCCAAAGCTCAGTTGATTTTCCTATTAGTTTATAATATACATACACCGCTTCTCCCTTCTTAAAATTTACAAAGCGACAGTCCGGACCTTTAAAATCCCTCACGGCCTTCCCTCGGCACATTAACACTGTCAAAAGAAAACAAAGAGAAGAGTATTACTTAAAAAATAATTTACATGAAAAGTATCTTTGCTAACTGGCAGTAAACAAGACCTCCTCTCCTCACATGCACCTCGTTGCTATTTTCCAGATTGCGTCAAGAGATAAGAACTAAATTGAAAGTATAATTAACACAAACAAACAAGCCAAGTTATAGCTAAAAAAGAAAAGCAAGCATTCTAGTCAAGACAAGGGTTTGACAAAGCGCTGGAGAACCACACTTCAGGGGTGCACTATGAAGCTAATTATTAATGTTAAATCAGAAACATGACATCTGTGTCCCAGCGAATCGGTCCTGAAATTTTCCTAGAGAACACCCAGAGAGCGGGTTTATAAAGAGAAGGCTTTGCAGGGGGGAAAAAAACCAAACGCGGAGCTGCGGAGATCTGAAAACTTGGCCGAGGAGAGAGGGACGGCGCGCGTGGGCGTCGCGCTCCCGTTTTCCCGATTCTCCCCAATTTCCGTGCCAGAGCCGGCGGAAGCAGGAGGCTTTGGGAAGAGCCTCCGAGAGGCATCTTCGCCCACAACCCCCTTGCCGGGGCTGTGCCCGCCGCCCCCACTCACTGCTGCACTCGAGGTCGGCGCAGCGCTTGCGCTCGGCGAAGCGGCGGCCCAGGTCGGGCGCGGCGGCGGCGGCGCAGCGCGGGCCCGGCGGCGGCG